>OV884038.1:11643140-11849631 GCA_930367265.1 Catocala fraxini
TCGTCGTTTACCAGACAGAAGATTGTAGTAACCCAATAATACTGCTCAACTTGTGCATCGAACCGAGGACTAGCACAGCAGTCACATTTACTATGGCTGCGCTACCGAGGCAGTAATCCACATTAAAAACATAAGTTAGTTTGATATATTTTTATCGATACGCTCTTTATAAAGGAAATTATGAATAAAGATATCCTGAACCCCAAAGAAGTTTAAAGATTACAACGAAAACGCTACCAAGCCGTGGGTAATGTTCTCTTCTTCTCCAGATATATATTTGTATATTATATATCTGGAGATGTCTCCAGATATATAATATACAAATATTTGCGTACTAACAACCCTATGAATATTGATAAATTAGACAAAGATTCCAGTACTGAGCTGTGAAGTTTGTTATTTCACAGCTCAGTACTGGAACTAACTTAATAACGCCGTCGTAGTTGTCAGTACTATAATTTCTCACACTGCGACGGTTGAGGGAAAACGAATAGTACCTACTGTAAAATCTGGTAACTTTGATATTTAAATTACACATTAATAACAAATATATATATAATATATAATACGATACTATATACGCGATAAAATCCGTATATAGTAGTTTAATTTCAATGAATAATATTCGCGTAAACAGAAGACAATATTATATATACCTAATTTTATATTTATTAACCATTTTGTTTAAATATCGTACAACTTGTGCTTGCTTGGGTCTCCTAACACAGGTAACGTTTACTGAGACCTTCCGACTGGTGCAGGTGCTATCCGGGCACGGATGCTTCGGAAAGTATTTGCACCAGATCGCAAGACGGGAGACGACCCCAGCCTGCCACGAGTGTGGAGCGCCGGAAGACACGGCGCTCCACACGCTGGAGGCGTGTGCCGCGTGGGGGCCGCAGCGGCACACGCTTTCGGCCATAATAGGCGGAGATCTCTCCCTGCCGAGCGTGATCACGCCATGCTCGGTGGCGAGAGGTCGTGGCAGGCAGTGGTCTCCTTTTGCGAAGCTGTCATGGCGCAGAAGGAGACCGCGGAGAGGGTCAGGGAGAACAACCTCCTCGCTGACCCTCTCCGGCGCAGACGGACGGGAGCGAGAAGGAGGCGATTTGCCCGCCTTTTCGCTGCTGTATAGTAGGGTCACTGGTACAGAGTCGGGGGACTCTCTACCGGCTTGCACGGCCCCACACGTCTAGGGCATGGCCTTGGTGAGCAAGGCCTTCCCTCCACAGGTGCTGAGGCCCAGTCACCAACAGCCAACCGCCGGGGCGGGATGGTGATTGCTAACGCGACCCCATCCCGCCCCACTCCGTCGGCGGAGGGACTGCTCACCCCAGGGTTTTAGTGTGTATACCGACCCCCTTCAGGGGCGGAGAGTCTCAAATAACCACCCTTCCCCCCCCCCCCGGGGGCAGGGGTATCCATAAAGGATTTTCTTGGGGCAAAAAAAAAAGGTAACTGAAAAGGACCCTAACTGATAACAAACAATTATAATATTATTGCACGCGCAAAAGCGAGATAATGCTATACACTCTATATAGTAACACTAAAGTATATAGTTTTAATAGTTGGTGGCACGGATTTAGTGCAGTGAATAGTTCAATTGTATTCCATTAAATACTACGTGATAAATCTCAGCTCCACAAGAAACCTTAATAGCTAAGTATACAAAGACCTCTTAAGAAGTTATTTTGTTCACTTGCTTTGTAAGAATACACGGAGCTATTGCAAGCATCATATTATGAAGTATTTGATATTTGAGCAACTTTCTAAGAAACAATATATAAGAATGTTTCAGTCTCACGGGGGACTGTATTGAAAAAGTTTTTCCATACATCTGATTATACTTATGTGTTCCTTTGTTCAGCGGAAAAATGCTTTGAAATAATATAAGTATGATTCTATAAGAAGTCGAACCAGGAAGTCTGGTAATTTATACAGGTTTCCCATTCAAGGAGGAATGAATATGGTTTCTGATGTAAAAAGGCTTATTCAAACAAAATATCGTTGATTTTTCTGACTTTAACTGATTTGTTATATATTGCTGTTGGTGATAGACAAGCCAACGATCCATATGATGGTAAGCGGTAACCGTCGCTCATAAATATTACTGTGTTTTCTAGGTATATTTCTACAGAACCAGTATGTTGCCTACCGCAAACCACATAGGTGGAAAACAAAACACGTTCTGCCTGCTGGTAAGAATTTTTCGAATTCAAATGCAATACCAAATCGTCCGTCACGCGTTGCTACCTAAAATGAAGAGAAAGCAGGCAAAGTTTACTGCATGAAACGTAGTGGCTTGAGTAGTCGTCTCATCACTACCTATGCACCAAGCTAATGAGTTTGATCGTCAAATAGTACAAAAAATTGTGTGATCCACAAATAGTTATATAGTTCCAATATAATCTATTTAATTTAGTAAATTCCTCATTTAATAATATTTTGAATTAAGAATCAAAATGTGCAATTCAGTGTATTATAACTCAGCAATCGACTAAAATAAAGCATATACATTGATATTTATTATGAAATTAACAATTATCTATAGGTAGCAGCGATAGCTCAGTGGGGAGACCAACAGACTGCAATGCAGAGGGTCTCGGGTTCGAACCCACGTCGCGCACCTCTGACTTTCGGAAGTTATATGAGTTTTCGAAATTATGTGCGTATTAATTCACAATTATCGCCTGCTCCGTGCCTCGGAGAACACGTTAAGCCGTTGGTCCCGGCTGCCATGAACATCTATGGCAGTCGTTATTGGGAAAGTCAGTACCCTCTAATATTCTGACACTGGTGTAGCCTTAGGGTATCGTTAGCCTTCGGGTTGCGGAGGTCAGGTGGCAGCCGCTCCGTGTAAAAACTGATATCCAGTCAAATCTGGTTAGACCAGAAAAGCCGACCCCAAGGGACTTGGGAATAATAAAGGCTAAGAGAGAAGAAGAAAGAACAATTAGCTATAGAATATGATATTATTGTATCAGTTTATGTTTTCTCTCTCCTACGTTGCTGTGCCCGACCGGGTCCATAATGAACTGTCATATTATTTAAGTTACCACCTAAGCCTACATTGTGGAACGCAATAAACAATTGAGTATTGAGTATAGTATGCCGAATCTAGATGTTCTTTGCTTTTGTTAATAATAATAATAATAATAATAATAATAATAATAATTTATTTATTAAAAACTTACAGTTTACAAATTTAGATGACAGCGAATTATATATAGGTACATATGGAACAGTAATCTGTATAGAATATAAAAAACTCTGCCTCTTAAACTAGGAATATCCTGTATCTTAAGAGACAGCGTTTGGCCAATTAATTTAAAATGTTACACATGTGAACTTGGTCAACTGTCATTGTTTTGGTGTTTATTTTTATTTAAAAGCTAGCCTAAAAGCAATTTAAAAGGAATGGAGTTGTGTTGTATTAATGTAGTGTTGCTGGTAAGTATAGATAATCTTTACATATTGACATGTAAATTCTGTATCAAATGTGTGTGTGTGTGTGTGTGTGTGTGGGTGTGTGCGTGTGTGCGTGTGTGCGTGTGCGCGTGTGCGTGTGTGCGCGCGTGCGTGCGTGCGTGCGTGCGTGCGTGTGTAATATTTTTATTTAATAAAAGTGAGTAACTTTTCTGTTTCAGCATAGTTCAACTGCAAGAGCCACTCTGTCACTTTACTTTTAACCGTTTGTTGGTTTGAAGCAATTATATTTAATTGTTTGTTTATCTTTTTATATATGTAGGTACTCAGAATATAATATTGATGTTCGGCAAAGGCGGTATTATGTGGAGTACTAGCAAATATGTTTATACGCTTATTAAGATCGGTTGGAGGAAAAGTTTTGTGTATCCTTAGGACTAATTTAAGTAGATAAAGTTGGCGAACCGTAAGTACTTTACAATCTGCGTACAAATGGGTTGTTGGGTATCTGTATGGTTTTTTCGACATCACCTTGAGAATATATCTTTGCGCTCTTTCTACCCTCAGTAGGTTGGTTTTATGCGCTTATTTTTAATTCTTCCGCGATTCAGAAATAACACCAATAACAAATTAAATATAGCTTATCTATTTCTACTTCAGGTTTTATAATGCTAGGTAATGATACCTACACGCCAGCCCACATAATACATAAATATAGAGATAAGAGCAGACGAAAGTGGTCTAAATCAGTTGACAAATTAGACACGCTGTCTCGGTTGCTATTTCCCCGTAAGACGAAAGTGATACAAATACATATATCGAACTAAAAACATTTTAAAAACACTCCGCAATATTACGAACTTTTATACATGCTTTTTAAAAGTGATATGGTAACAGTGCATACTCAAAATACGTTTCCACATCGATCCTTCATGTATCCGTAATTACAATTTTATTCAATCCCATTACGAAGTGCCTCTCTTTAGTACCCTTTTTGAAAACGGATATTAAAAGTGGTGAAAACAATATTGCTTCTTTTGTAAAAACTAATTGAAAATATATCATACGTAGGCGCGAGATTGTTTTTATGTTATTCAGGCCTTTGTCTGGCTGCGTAAAATGCTGTTAAAATAATAATATAAAACCTGTTTCGTAGAATTTCGTTGTACTTGGCAGAAGCTCTCCGAATGGATTAATCCAAATGTAGATTTAGAGTCTGTCAAACACACCAAATACATATTTCTTTAGGATTTATTTTAATAGGTGTAAGTGCTAAGCAAAGATAGTAAGTGTATACACGCTACTATATTGTATTTTTTTATCATACATAGTCTGATGGATATCCCACATACGTATTAGGGGGCATACCCATTGACGTCTATCGGGCACAGTTCCAGACACCGTGCTAATTAGAATTTTAACAAATAACCGATTAGATGTTATGTAAAATATCTTGAAGTTAATATTATTAATCTACTTTAAATAAACTCCATTGCACAGGGCCAGTTGATTACAACTGGTCCTGTGAAATAGAGTTTGTGTATTAATACAAGTAGAATTAATAATATTAACTATAAGATATTTAACCGAAAATAAGGAGTAATTTCACTGCAAGGAATTAATAAATACTTATGTACAACTAAGTACGGCCGGCTTACCCTTGCTTACAGTGCATTGCTTAAGTAAGCAGCTTTAGAAACCTTACAGACCGCAAGAACATACCACAAGTTTATTCGGGCATGCCCGCGATCTCTCTATTGTGGTAATTAATAAAAGTGTCCTAGTTTAAATTTATTCGCTTTAAATTTTCCAATATTAGGCCTCTATTGGCAGACGAGCCAGCGGCTTCTCTGGTAGTACTGATAGTAAGTGATAACGTACTCTCATGTGGTTTAGCAATGTTAGGAATCTACTTCGCTAAACATCTGCCTGCTGTAAGGATGCAGTCAGATCGCGTGCTATAAACTAGTGGATAGTGTGCTAGTACAGTTATAGTACAAGGTGGTATCAGTGACCGTTAAATATGATAATAGGTCCCGGATTTTGCAGGAGACTTTCATTTGGCTAAACGGCATACTTATTCTATGAATCCGTACATTCGACACAAAGTAAAAACCAACCACGGTAGAAAATCGAAAGTTGAAAGCTCCCTCCAAATTCACAGCAATATGTGATTCTATTAATCTAGTAGCTGCTGCATTTTTCATCTCAAAATTTAAATAAAAAGAATCGCACGTCAACGTACTGTATTTACCAAAGAACCCGTAAAGCTAAAATCTGAATATGAGATACATTTTATACCGTAGGATAAAAATAGGGATGGCACCGACACGCCTTCAAATACAAAATACTTACAAACTGGCATTTTCACTCTTTGTGAGGAAAATGTTATATATGTGCCATTGTATCACTCACGTGTTTTTATAAATAGAAGTAAGTAAGTTAATAAGATGGTTTACGCAGACTTTTGTCTGACTTTCAGAACATTATAATAATATACTAAGTTGTAATTGTTTGTCTTGGAAAACAATAGCAATCATATAATTATGCACCCCTATCGCAGCGATAGTGCATGCGATTACTTTTTCGAAAGAGTTTCTCGTATGAAGCTTCTAGTAGCACCAGGGAGTCTAGAGCTATAGGTGGTAACCTACCTTCTTTAAGCCTAAACCTAAATCTAAACCGCAACAGCCTCGCCTTTTATTACGTGGGACCGAATCATGGCTGGCAAAATGTGGATGTAATAAACCTATGCCTACATTTCTATGCTATATCTTGAGAGACCCTAAGCATAATTATTATTTTAAGTTTTGATTATTAACCAAGTATAAAAGAAGTATGGCATAAGGTGACCTTGAATTTCACAAAAACTTGAGCTATCTATTCGAGGAAAAGGGTACTTCCACCATTCAGCTACAGAGTTGTGAGAACCCTGTGTTGTCTTTCTGCTGTGAGTAAGGTATTTAGGCTCTTTGAGAAATCACTGGGCCGGCGTGAGTCTATCTTGTAAAGTTTCACATAAGTGAAGATTATTATTGTCGTGTCTTGTTTCGGTCTATAAGGAACATTCTTCATTCCGTGCTACTACTAAAATGTACTTATACAAAGGCCAACAACACCTTTTGCTTTTTTAAAAGTCAACTCCCTGCTCTAAGTATAAAACCTGTGTCGCAGAGTATTTTACAAACATTCAAACAACCGACGCAAAGAACAACCAGACGAAGCGAAACCACTACGCTACCCGTGCAGTCGTCATCACTTTAGCAACTGGGTATCAAACCATGTATCTCATTACCAACAGATTTGTTTACTATAATAATACCAGTGAAGCATTGCATTTTTACTATTTAACAATTTTAGTAAACCTATCCATACACTATCTATCTGTGCTTTTGTAGAAGTTTATCTTCAGAATTGCTGAACCAATTGGGATGTAAAATTACGAACGTTGAGAAATAAAAAGATTATTATGTCAATTTTAAGTTACTTTAGGATACAGATACTTCATATTCTTGACTCATGTACGGAAAGAAAACAAAACTAAATAAGTTTATTCAAATCAGGCCATTGATTTTCGTGTTATAAGCACACAAACGAACAGATAGGTATGATTTAAAAAGTATACGTAAATCCAGTTATGTAAGTTTAGCCTAGCTACATAACTTGCCATATGTCATTTGGCACACACTACTTTTTCTTTAAACACACGATAGTATATAGCTCTAGGCGTCTAAGCTTGACAATCGAGTTACGCGCTCGACAAAAAATAGCATCAGTGAAATAATTGTTAGTGTTGCTGTTCTTAGTAAAGGCTGGCATGCGAAGTGTGAAGCTCTTATAATAGCATTAATGCTTTGTGATTGTTAACTAACATTATCCGACGATTAAATACTATTGTATGCATATCCTCGTAAAATAGCGGCCTGCCAGTATTACTGCCCTGAGTATTCTGTCTGAGTTTCAATAATTTGTAGAAACTACTTTGGGTGTTTTCTGAGTCCGTTGTTTTAATGTTTGTAAATTTCCCCGTGACAAGGCGATATTCCTTAGTGTACGAATACCCATAAAGATATTTCACCAGCTAAAATCTTATTGATTTATATATAAAAGACGAGTTTATTGTTGTATACTGGCCATATTGCTAAGCTCAGTACAGTTATTAGGATTATCCTAATAATAAAAAAAAAATAACACTGCCTGTCTTAAAGTATGAGAGAAATACAATTTCTTCTTGCCTTTGACCACGATCTCACCTGATGTTAAGCAACGATGTGGTAGACGACGGAGCACGTCAGCCTAGAAAATACCTATTCACTCGCAACTTAAAGACGTCTACATTGTACTGTAATGAGTTCCACTCCTATGCGGTGCACATTATGCCTAAAAAATAATAAAACAACACTCTCTACTTATCTCTAACTCTGCAATAAAGAAACCTGATGTATGTACCTTAACCCCAACACATTCTTTACAACTTAAAAATGTCTCATTTAAGTTACAAAATTCGAAAAGGGTAAACACACAAAAACACTCGAATATCATTTAAAACAGTTACGGGACAATTCGCTTTCGTCATATGCAAATTGTAACGATTAAATTGTCGAGCAATGGAACAAAATATTGCAGCTTTTGTGTTGACGATATGCCTACAGGCAAATTGCTATATTATGTGTGTTACGGAAATAATAAGCTTTTCAACCTATAGGGGTTGACAATGTTTGTCATCCTGCAAACAAATATCTGTTCATGTTTACACGCAAATCAATAAAAAGCTTCTTCTTCTCTCCCACCGTTTATTATTCCCAAGTCACTTGGAGTCGGCTTTTTTTTTTCTGGTCTAACCGAATTTGACTGGATATCAGTTTTTACACGGAGCGGCTGCCACCTGACCTCCGCAACCCGAAGGCTAACGATACCCTAAGGCTAGACCAGTGTCAGAATATTAGAGGGTACTGACTTTCCCAATAACGACTGCCATAGATGTTCATGGCAGCCGGGACCGACGGCTTAACGTGCTCTCCGAGGCACGGAGCAGGCGATAATTGTCAATCAATACGCACATAATTTCGAAAAGTCATATATCTTCCGAAAGTCAGAGGTGCGCGACGTGGGTTCGAACCCGAGACATTCTGCATTGCAGTCTGTTGGTCTCCCCACTGAGCTATCGCTGCTATTTCAATAAAAAGCAATATGCGAAATTAAATTTTACTCAAAGGCACTTTTCTGTTTCATTTATTTAAAAAAAACTTTACTAACATTTAAACAATGAATACAAAGAACACCTGGAATCATCACAACCATTTGTGAACCACACATTTTTTTGTGTTATATTCGAAATCACAACACTCATCGTAATTATAGTGGCGAGGCGAGCACTTAAACAATACGCCATCCGTGCAATCGAATGTATCTACACATAACATGCACATACAACATTACAGCATATACGCTGTAATGCTGTATGTAGTATATACTTGTCAAAGGACCAATGGCCACTGCTAGAACAAACATACGACGACCGCAATTTAGCAAATATAAAATAGGACGATTCCTAGCCAGATGAATTGACAACCTGAAAAAGGTGGCTATTGTAGAAATTGAGAGGTCTATAAGCAGCATTATGAACTACATTAATTTTATTTTAATATAAAGGGTTCATTCGGTATATAATTTAATGCTCTTATAAAAATAATTTAGATTATCTTCTTGTACCTATGCTTATCTACGCGAGGCTCAAATATTTTCTTTGTTATGTATAAAATGCGGGTAGATAACCTTGTTAAAAAAGAAATTGTTACATTTGCGTTGGCGTTGTATTCACGCCTCGTATCGAAATTACATTGGTTGCAATCAGTAGTCTGGAAAAACAATAAATGATTTATGAGAAACAATAACAGTATTTTATTTTAAGAAGCCCAAACGACTATGCGATCTATTAATGTAGACTCGTATGTTCCATAGTCACAAATAGTCGACTACGGCAAGTATACTGACAGTAAAATTAGTTTAGTATGCAGCAAAATCTTTACTTCAGATCCTAAATATTACATTATGATTAAAAAACTGGGTTTATTTTTACGTACAACAAATAACTAGACGTCTTCATTTATCAATTTTTTAAAAGTCTTTTTTATGTAAATAAACCACATCTACATATTATCCTAATAATAATGAGGGCACATTAGTCCCAGGCCTCCATTTGAGGCCGAAACGCGTCCCGAAATTAGACCCTAAACTCCTGTCTAAATCATTTTGCGGGACCCAAAAGTGCTAGCTTCATTACCTTCAAAATAAACGACTAGAAACTTAGTATATGTCTTAATATATTAAATTAAACTATGTTCACTATAAATTGCAAAAATCATACATGTAAAAATCGACATACGTGTAAATAATTATCGACATCACAAATTAAAACATATGTTCCTATATAGAAAGCTCTGTTCAAAAACTATATTAATGACAATATTTTGTTTAGTTAATTTTGCAACACAGCTATAGAATTATTCATTTCCATCATTTATACCATTCTTAAATGAACCTTTATTATTCTAAACTATAATTTTAAAAAGGTGGTCTGCATATAATTGTATATTTATCCTTTTTGCCATTCAATTGAATTAGGTAACATTTATTGAAATTAAACTACTATATACGGATTTTATCGCGTTATTTATTTGACACTTTATTACATAATTTTGAAAACTGTTACACTACTACTACTATTAAACTTTACTAATTTTAAAGCTAATTGAATTATTATTAAAACTATTTAGATTTAATTTAATTTTACACTTTCCCCGACGTTTCGGTTGCTTTTCAACAGAACAGAAGATAATATTAGGTAACATTTACTTAATTACTTCGCCTTGGATTTAGTCAGCTGGAACTAATCATTATACAATAAATCGTATTTTTTCGTACACTACCTCCATATAGCGAGATTTAACTTTATTTTATGTGGTGATTTAGCCTGCAACATTTCACTTGAACTAGTTCAGCCTAGAAAAACAACTATCTGAAAGCGTACGGTCGCTCGCTCGCTCTCTACTAAATGTCTAGTTGTTTTGCTCGAATTTTAATCATGTTTCCTGAACTAATTAGTTTGTTTTGTTAGTTTCAAAAATGTCGTTGTAGAATTAATTTAAAACCTATATGTAGGAAATAGGGATATTATTGATAATAATAATAATAATATTCATATATGTATTGAAGTTAGTGTGTCAATCAATATTGATGGTTTAGTAGTAAGATACTGAACTTCGCGGAACTTTTAGCTTGGAGTGAGTGCAAATCTTTAATACTTCTTCGAGACACAGGCATGTCTAAGTATGTATTAAGCAGTACTCTATTGACTGAAACATATTTTGAAATTTATTTAGTATAAAATACTCTGTTTATGCTTACGTGGAAGAATGCATTGACACATACCTCTCCGTGGGGCGACGGAGAGGTTATGTCGGACTCACCGAGAGAAAGATATCTCGGTAATACCGACTAAACCTACCACGGTGTTCCTCGACATAACCATAGTCGGCGAGGCCGCGCGAATCGAATTCACAGGCAATTGCGACCCCGCCAAAGAATAAAATTCTCTGCTGTTAGAGCGGCGTAGTTATATAGGTGCATGTACCTAATGTTAAATTTATTATTGTTTTATATTAAAATTTAATTGTAATTTTTATCTTCAGACGATAGATTTTTGTCTTTGTCAAAAATTGTTCTTAGTCATATTGGAATTGCATACTAATAGTAAAAACTATGCATTCAATTTTAAAGCAATAATACATAGTTAATATAAAAGCTTATTATGTAAGGCAAAAATGGGCAAAAGCATGCTGATTGCAGGTAAGTATTTTTAGCTTGAATACGGGGATGGCGTAATGGTTTAAGTGGTTGTCGCGTTGCATAGGAATTATTCCTAGTGTGAGAGCTGTTTGTAGTGTGGAAATAAGAAAATCCTAATCCTAACTTAATATTATAAATACAAATGTGAAATTGTTTGTTTGCTAGTCTTTCACGCCTTAACTATTCGACCGATCATCATGAAATTTTGCATACAAGTTATCAGGGGTACAGCATAGGGTATCTTTTACCCAGAAAAAGTACTGTTCTCGAGGTATATATTTTTAGCATAATCTAAATTAACGCGAGCAAAGCCGTGGGTAAAATCTAGTAATAAATAAAGCAAATATTTAAAACTTAGATGAATATATAATCCACATTTCTACTAGGAAATCACGAAGCTGGGCGGTCGCACCATTTTATCGCATCAATCGATAAAAGATTCATGGTCTTCAGTCAACCAGTGGCAGCCGCTATCTCTACATTTCCCCGTGTTTTTATCCTGTTAATCTAGTTATCCAGATTTTAGAAACACTGGCTTGATAGAAGCTTGTTAAAATGAAGTGAAGAAGATTAGCAATTATAGTACAAAATTTGTGTTTGTATACATACATACATGCTTGTATAAATTATTTAATTTAATTTAATTATATATTTTTTTTAAGTTTTGTGTGATTGTTATATATAAGTAGGTAACCCACAACCTACTAAATCTAATTTTGTCCAAACAAAATTTTGTGTGATTTTAAAATGCTTGTGTCGTGTTTGGATGTCCTTCGTGTCCGTTGTTTGAATGTTTATAAAGTCCAAGAAATTAAGTTAAGTATAAGAATTATAAGCATTATAAAATAAGCAAATAATTTCAAAGATTTTATTTAAGTAGATTATAACCTGGATAGCAACAACAACTAACGATGATTTCTCTATATTTTATTAACTCGTTACGGTAGCTTGGAGCCTAAACTGAATTAGGCAATCCCAGGTTATTCTTAACCGTACATATAATTATGAACAACGCGATGCTAAGAATGAATGAAGCAAGAGAGATTAGCGACGTCGGTCTACATCTTTGAGAAACAAGTCAATCAGTGTGTATAGTGCAGATTTCGCCACTGTACATAGTAATATGTACAGTTAAAGGATATAGACAGCTATAGCTTTACAGCTATCCTATCTAGATGCATATTACGTCACTACACACATAACCCACCCCCATTTATAATATTACTACGTTTTTTAGGTTATAATGCAGGCTTAATATATTACCGGCAAGAAAAATTACGTAGCGATATATGCGAGGGAACTCGTGTACCCATTACATTTAATTAACAGAGGCAGGCTTGTATAAATGGATTTAGATTAAGCCAATTGGTTGCTCTGATAGTTGATCTGATATATAGGGATAATCCTATTAAAACATTGTTATCTAAATTAATTTATTTCCCGTACCTTGTGATTAGAACATGCACTAGTTATAAACATATCGTTATATACTGTATTATTCTCATGTTCAGTGATTCTTAATTTGGACATGTTGAGGATATTGTGGCTACTGATTTAAACATATGGTGGTTCCTGGTGATTAACTAGACATTTTTCAAGTTTTAGGTAAAACTAATTCCCGCGTCAAGACAATAAAAAGATATCCAGATACAACTGTTTTTTGCTCATGTGGGTATCGAACCCGCAGCTCATGTTGCCCTAACTGTAGTGAGATGATATCTCGAACCAATGCGCCATCCATGAAATAAATTAAAAAGAGTAGCCGTATATATATATGTGTAATCGATGACGGTTGCTCGATACATCCAGTGCCTGTCGCAAGCAATTTGTCTGCGAGAGCGCTTAATGGTCAATTGGCACCAACCAATCAAATAATCCACTGAACTAGAATATGATCTACAGATAATTATTTAGAATGTTTTAACCTGCTGTGTCTGCTAATAAAAAAAACATATAAATTTCACACCAACAAAGTTTTCACCTGCCCACTTTTGATTGTGCTTGTTTATATTATTATCCATCGACTTATATCTATAATGATACCATGATATGATTTTACTTAATGATACCACATGATTAACACAATCATAGTTTATCACTGTTATCGCAGGATGCACTGTATTTCTGACAATATCAAATAATGCATCCATCCATTGTTTGATCGCCTTCTGGTCTTGTACCTAATCAAACCAAAGTTTAGTATTCCTAAACTGAATAAATACAAAAATTATAAATGTGTATAGAATAATTTAGGGCATTGTCAGTCATGTACTTGGCGGCTTAATTAAGTAGGTACTGCACTGCTGAAAACACAGACTGAATGATAAATATTATGTTTAAGATCAGCTAAAGGCCTTTTGAATTTTAATGATCAGTGAATTAGTTGGTGATGTTAAATCGAAAATTATGATTTATATTCATAAACAATATTTATATAGGTCCTTTTCAGACATTTATTTAAATAATGCATGCGTTACTTTAAAGATACACCTTTCTGAACGTTACGCAAGGACGTTAGGTTAAGAAACATGGAATCTGAATTATAAATATAGTATTATCACGCACACTCATCACTATCACTATAACCCACCGCGTCTGTCTATCTGAGCGCGAGAAACTTAAAAGAACTGCTGAACTGATTTTCATGCGGTTTTCACCAATAGACAGAGTGATTCTTGAAGAAGGTTTAGGTGCATAATTTGTTAAGGTCTTGTTAGTACAAAACCTTAACAAATTATACACCCGTGCAAAACTGGGGCCGGTCGTTAGTACTTAATAATTAATTGTATACTATCTTTCTTTATCTATTGCATAGTTTTCGTTGTGATCGAAGTACGGTAAAGACTCATTTATGATTTAAATCCTTGCCTTCAGACATGAAATTATCTTTATGGCGAGTAGCTATTGTATACGCTTATGCACTGCACATCTTATCTTATCTTATCTTATGTGGGGGCCAGTCAGTGCAGACCGGCGACACTTCGACCCAGTGGGATCTTTTGTGTCGACACTCTCCCAATAACGACTGCCATAGATGTTCATGGCAGCCGGGACCAACGGCTTAGCGTGCTTTCCGAGGCACAGAGCAGGCGACAATTGTCAATCAATACGCATATAATTTCGAAAAGTCATATAACTTTCGAAAGTCAGAGGTGCGCGACGTGGGTTCGAATCTGAGACCCTCTGCATTGCAGTCTGTTGGTCTCCCCACTGAGCTATCGCTGCTCGATATGCACTGCACATAGTAAAATATGATAGGCCTATGTCCAGTGGTAGATTGCAATGGTCTGATTGATTGATACATTACACATTGAAAAATCTCTTATTAATGACATGTTTTGTAAGAGATTTAATTTTGTAAGATATGACATGTTATATTAAATAGCATGTTATTTGTAACAGTATTTTCATATATATTTTTGCAAAAATATATGCAATTACGTAACGGTATCAGCTACTTGCAGCGTATGATTACTTGTACTACCATGAATATCACACACGCGTTTCCAACATTAAGGGCATTTAAGTTGAAGTAATAATAAATATTTAGGCTGACACTTCTCCGTTTGAATCAGCTTATTTGTACCGCCAACAAAGAATTAGCAACGATTCAGTACGCTCTTCAACTTGTTTCTGTATTTGAAGGCTTATCATTATAACATTGAAAACCTTCAAATATTGCTTTAATAATTATTATAATTGTTTCTCTTCCACGTGTAATTTCCTAGTACATGAGAAAAACGCGGGCCCCTTTGGAAGGCTTACAAGGGAACATGGGTCCAACTTGCAAAGGCCCATCGAGAGTTTTAGTTTAAAGTGAGTTGGGATACTTACCGAGACATATCTCTACTTGTGTGCCATAGATATATGTCTTATTATAATGTAAGTTTTAAACAACTTACCATTTTCTAGCAATAATATTAAATATTACTTACACGATTCTTTTACGCTATTTTATTTCACTTTTCTTGTAGGTATCTATTGATGTATAAAAAATGAAACGTTTAAGAAAGCGATTTTATGTACACATTTTTGTATAGTGTCAATTAACTTCAGGCAATTTAAGAGGTTGATGATAAATACAAAAAGAAAATCTTCTCCCTAGCCTTTATTATTCCCAAGTCACTTGGGGTCGGCTTTTCTAGTCTAACTGGATTTGACTGGATATCAGTTTTTACACGGAGCGGCTGCCACCTAACCTCCGCAACCCGAAGGCTAACGATACCCTAAGGCTAGACCAGTGTCAGGATATTAGAGAGTACTGACTTCCCAATAACGACTGCCATAGACGTTCACGGCAGCCGGGACCGACGGCTTAACGTGTTCTCCGAGGCACGGAGCAGGCGATAATTGTCAACATCAAAATAAAATACAAAAAGAAAATAACCTATGACAAAAAGCAGTAAAATAGTAACCGTTTCTACGACTGGTATGATAGTTATATTTATTATTCAACAAATGTTTAAGCGCAGCGAAGCGCAGCGAAGCGCAGCGAAGCGCAGCGAAGCGCTTTGAGCTAAACTCAGGTCTATCGCACAGCGCTTCGCTGCGGTCCTTTCTCAATTGACAAGCTTGCGGATGGGTGAGCACGTAGTAGTACGGAGTGTCGCGCCATCCGCGTTATACTAAGCTTATGCGCAGCGCAGTTACATGGCACCATGCACGTCAAAATGCTTCAACAAATATTTATTATTGAAATGTCTTTGTGAATTTATTATTTAACACATTGTATAAGAGTATGTTGTTGTTTAACAATAGCTTTCATATTAACCTACAGATCCTTGCTTTAGCTGAACCTAGCAGTTGTCAAGTAAACTGTAAAGTCAATACCTACACGAATGCTTTGTACGTGGAATAACCAACCTACTGGTTTTCGCTTGAGACACATACGCAATATGAGGTTTGGCAAGAAGGCTGAAGTGAGATCTTGAGAAAGAGAACTCTCTCTTCGGCTGCCTGAAGGCAAATGATTACCGTAGCCTATTTACACTCGTAGATATGCTACGGTAACTATTTGCCTTCAGGCAGCCGAAGCGCTTGTTCGCTTCTCTGGTGGTATAAAAACAACCTGATTAATATACGCAAATTCTCATAATACTACGTAGGTAATTATTAAGTTATCTCGGCTATAACGTAAATCGGAAATTAGCTTTGTTTGACTCACCAAAGTTTCGATTAAAACTTCAGAACCTATTATTTCATTTCCGTACCGAAACTGATAGTTAAAATATGTTTTTGTCACAAAATAGATATTTAAACTCACAATTACTAAATTTTTAAAATTTAATTTTCCTAATTTATGTCTTATCTTACTAGCAGTAGGCAAACTATACCAATATATACCTATGCGCGTACGTGTGCGTGTACGCGTGCGTGTGCGTATGCGTGTGTGTATGCGTGTGCGTGTGCGAGTGCGTGTGCTTGTACATGTACGGATGCGTGTGCACATGGGTGTGAATGTGCGTGTGCGTGTGAATGTGTGTGTGCGTGTTCATGTGCGTGCGAGCATTCGTGCGTGAGTGCGTGTGCGAGTGCGTGTGCATGTGCGTGTGCGTGTGCGTGTGCGTGTGCGAGTGCGTGTGCGTGTGCGTGTGCGTGTGCGTGTGCGTGTGCGTGTGCGTGTGCGTTTGCGTGTGCGTGTGCGTGTGAGTGTATGAGTGTGTGTCTATGAGTGTGTGTCTATGAGTGTGTGTATGAGTGTGTGTATGAGTGTGTGTGTATGAGTATGTGTGTATGAGTGTGTGTGTGTGTGTGTGAGTATGTGTGTATGAGCGTGTGTGTGTGTGTGTGCTTTTGTGTGTGAGTGTGTGTGTGTGTGCATGAGTGTGTGTGCTTTTGTGTGTGAGTGTGTGTGTGTGTGTGTGTGTGTGTGTGTGTGTGTGTGTGTGTGTGTGTGTGTGTGTGTGTATGTGTGTGTGTGTGTGTGTGTGTGTTTGTGTGTGTGTGTATCAACTGCAACTAGCGCCAGCGAATACTACATGTATTTGTTCAATGTTGAGTTTCCATGTCGACTTTTGCCTTTGTTCTTTGCAAAAACACTCGCCTATATTCCTTGTATAAATCTGTCGTTTTAATACATCAATTTCGATGCAAGTATTAAACATTGGAACTCAGATTCAGCTCGCATTTGATATATTTGCTGAAGCTACTCGTAAATTTCCAATAAAATATAGATGTAATATTATTTTATTTAATCAATATAAATTACTTTTTATAGTTTATGTATCATATAAACCTAAAATATATGTAGAAACAATAATTTATATTCGTATAAATAACGTATGCGTCATTTTATTTTTCTTTTGAACGGCGCCGAATCTAAAGTAGTTGACTTTCTTGAAAATGAATATAATAATATTAAATTTTTCTTTTCGTTTAATTCAAAAAAGTCTTCAGTGCTTGGTTTATTAAATTATATATATATGCCAATATAGTTAGGATATTATGACATTAATGATCTTTAGAAATAATAAAATAATATAGTTGAATAATAACCTCATGAGCCAATATATTACTAACTAGACAAAAATCCTTAGACAGTCAGAATCAATTTTGTATGCATAATACCTGTGTCCCAGCAACTTTAGTCATCATAAGCCAAACAGCACAAGCAATCGAGATCAACTCAAGACACGCAAATAAAATCTCTTTTTGTTTGGTTTAGTAATGGCAAGCGTGCCATGTGGTAATCAATTACCGTAGCATATGATCGCTTGCTAGTAGTAAACGTAATGAAATAGAATTTCATGTTTTTGTATTTGTTTTTTATTTGGAGCCTCGCTCTTTTTTATTACCCTGATGAAACGCATATGGGATCACTTCCCTGATTAGTCTGATGTGTATACATCAGAGTAATCAGGGACGTGGTCGATCACTATGGGCCTTATCACAAGGATCCAGGTCACTCAGAGTGCGATGGAGAGATCTATGCTCGGAGCTTCCCTTCGGGATCGAATCAGAAATGAGGAGATCTATAGGAAAACTAAAGTTGCCGACATAGCTCTCCAGATAGCTAAGCTGAAGTAGCAGTGGGTAGAACACATAGTGCGCAGAACCGATTCTGGAGTGGCGGCCAGGCACCGGAAGACGCAGCAAACGGAGGCCCTCCACAAGTTGGAACGACGACCTGGCAAGGGTCGCAGGAAGTGGTTGGATGTGCGTGGCCTAAGACCGGTTTGTGTGGAATACTTTGGGTGAGGCCTATGTCCAGCGGTGGACGTCGTTTAGTTGCGATGATAATGATACTTACATCAGTTTCCTGCAAGACAAGAAGGTGGTACACACTAAGGCGAGCCAGCTCATTTGTACCGTCGTCAAATAATTAGCAAACAGCAATCATTCTGTTTTATAATATTAATAAGTGTCACATCTTCGATCAATCGTATGTGCGTTCGTAATCAAAGCTGTGGTTCTCGTCAATTGCGGAATGCTGATATTTTCCTCTGCTACGTATTGAAGCAAAATTTCTACCTGTGTATGTAAAAATAAATATTCAAATACTAAAATACCGAATACACGCCAGACTTTTTGCCAGGCGACACATAAAAAAACAAACAACCTTTAAAAGAAAAATACTGAATAGTTAGTGAAAATATTTTATTTACTCACCACACAGTTGAATAGAGCTGCCAGTTCAAATCCTAGTCTTGATCCGCACAGCTGATAGGACTTGACGCAAAAACTCTGTGATGGAAACACGTGACTAACTAAGCCTAAATAACAGCGTAATAAATTCGGTATTCGAATTTTTAGTGTTCCTTTAAATTAGGGGCAATCATTTTATTGTTTACTGCCCCTAATCTGGCGAGTTTATATAACGATAATAATAGTGAAAATGGTATATAATATTTACATACCTATATAAATTGGCGCCTGTATATCCCAAGGGGATTCGCAGAGGTACGTGTATTATATCAACAATTACGCCAGCAAATTATTTCAATCTAGCATATTGCCAGGCGCCGTGCTGTAACTGAAGTACCGTGATGACAAGAACCACACAAAGAAACGCGATGAATGTCTATTGGAGCTTTTAGCAACGCAAGTACGTAAAATTTGTAATAAAAGTGCATATAGAAATAGTCACAATCGCTTGCAATTATGATAGTCTAAGTTAACAAGCCTGCGCAATCATAGCGTCAGCGAGGCGGAAAGAGTAACGAATAACAAACTTGGGTACTTAACTTATGTTACGCGGTCATCTGAATATTATCCAAGTTTGAAATGTTTCGAGATCATCCGTTGCATCTAGTAAACTTGAATCTCATTGCTTTTGATATGCAATGACCGTTGTTTATAGAAACAGCATTGTATCAAAACCCAAAAACGAAATTGGAGGTATTATGCGATGTCGAAACGTTACATGTCATGTACGGCGATTTTTAAAATGAAAATTGTTTTGCATGTAAACTTAAGTAAATTGTTTGTTTCATTGAGCATTAAATACATATATATTTAATATGAGTATGTGCACTGCATAAATACTCCAATGGAAAATTGTTGCCGCGACAACGATTTCTGCAATGCAATGTTTTACTTATTTATATTTGAACTGTTGTAAAACTTGCCGCAATACACACATAGATATTATATTTCAAGAAGTAATAATAGTAAAAAAAGAAGACACGTATTTGTAATCATTTTGTAATACTTACACAAATGTGTGTCGAATGCTGAATATTTAGAAAATAATTATGTTTAAACCGAAACTTATTGGATTCGTAGAAGCTTTCTATTGGAATACATTCACTCAGATTAAATGAGAGAAATAATTTAAATCCAACCCCAATACACAATATGAGGACAAACAATTGAAGAAATATATGCGACACGTACCCTCTTTCTTTCCAATATCAATCTTTTCTTCAATTTCTAACTCCCACGTTACAGATTACTCTGGCATTTTTCACCGACAGGTTGAAGCAAAAAAAGAAAACGTCGAGTCTACCTACTTGCTAACCCTATGTCCATTTATCAGCGTTATTCTACCTACGTATATAATATTTTTTAAGTAAATCTTTCAATATACCCATAACACGAGTAGCTACTACCCCAGCGGAAATTAAACTATATAAGTAAACCCAAGCCTTCGGATTTTTGAAACGAACCAAAAAATATTTTCTTCAACAATCCCGTCGTGAATAATTTAATTTAAATAAGTTTAGATCTAAAATGTTCACCCAACTTTAGGTTCAATTCATGAATTTCCACTTTATTGCTATTAAAATGTCCATTACTGCTAATGTTTTCCAGCAAGAAAAATAAATAACAATTTGCTCCACTTAGCAACATTTATTTATATTCATTAATTAAGTGTTATTTAGAGCCATTTTGTTCATTATTACTTTATTATGAGATATTAACCTCAAGCAATTAATACGAGATTAATATTGAGTACATAAACTACTTATTATAATATGAAAGCTTGCACGAGCTTTCTATTATAAAATATATATTCAAATTTGCAATCATAATTTTGGATACAAAAGCTCTCCCCAAGGATTTCTATCACGTTATACATGTTACGTAACTTTTAATCGTTGTTGACAACCAACCTTTTTTTTGGGTATATACGTGTAGGTAATATGCATGTACTTGTTTTGCAAAGTAAACATGAGTTAATGACATCTTGGTACACACCGCATCGAAACTTGGTTCTTATTTATATTTCTATAGCTTGCTTAGCTTAGAACAAAACAACGCAGGCTTTTTGCCTAAATTTGATTAATATCTATAAAATTACAAAGACGAGGGTCTATTTAGGAACACGCCAATTCATTTCCGCTCCAAAAAACTGGTGTGCACGTGTTAGGGAAATTGTTTTCTATAACCAACGGCTTTAGGGGTCAGTCATTTGGCGACTTTATTTACTCAGCTTATAAGACATAGTAATTTTAACATGCTAGGTTCTATTTTATTATTTATTCGATCATATTTAGCGTCGTACTTCAAAGATGGACCTAGTAGGATCATACGGCTGTCTCTCTGAATTGATGTCGATTTTTCTTAAAGTAACAAATGTACCGAAATGAGATGTTCTCTTTATAATATTTGCGTAGGTACTTATCACAATTTTCCTGTTGAATAAATAGTCGAATTATCAGAAAATATGTTTGAATTCTCTCGATTCTGAATACTCATTGATATATTAAATTATAATGGCGCTTGAATACTTTTTTTTTCAACTGGCTTTTATCCCTAACTTAAGCCGCTTATGCTCTTTTTAAACGTGACAATTGACCATTTTTTTAATGTTCATGTTATCTACATATGTATATTGTCTATCATTTATATCCTGGACCTGAATGTACTCCGCCTCAGTCTAACCCCGGTAGAGGCGGCGTACATTTCGTTAGGTATAGTGTAGGTACACATAAAAAGAAGCGACCTTATTTTCTTTTTTATGCTATAGCAGGCAAGCGACAGACGGATCGCCAGTGGCAAGCGATTACGGCCGCCCATGGACACCCGCAACACCAGAGGAGTTGCAAGTGCGCTGCCGGCCTTTTACAAAGGAGTACGCTCTTTTCTTGAAGGTTTGTAGGACGTATTGCGTCACACTAGTAGTTCTTAACACAGTGACTACACGGATGGCGTAATCGTTTAGCGATTGCCTAGCCACTGACACTATGTCGAGTGTGGCAAGATCGTATCCAACACAGGACAAAAAAAATTGTGATCCACAAATGATTGTGCTGAGTCTAATTGTTCTGTGTCCGTTGTCTGAATGTTTGTAAAGTTACAAGCGGAGGAGGCAAAGTCACTGTCTTTAAAAAAAATACATATTTGGCAATAAACCTATTAACATTTTGGCCGATCCAACGAATTATCTCGGATTCAATTCCCGTGCCGGCCAAAGTTTAAACCAGTACTGCTGGTCTACCAAACCAGTCAGTGCAGAGCCATTGCCTAGTTAACTTCCCACAAATTCTAACACTAATATTGAACTTAGCCAAAACTAATAGTTTGGAACAAAATTCTAAAAACCTTTTTCAGACATAATTTAATGTTTTTAGGTCAATATTAGCTGTTGGTCGCGGTTGACCTTAATTACTTTGAGTGCTACCAATCAAAAAATTATTCTAAACTATTCGCTGCACGGGTGGCGTAGTGGTATAGGTGGTCGCCTTGCCACGGCCATTGCGCTTAGTGTTGTGGGTGCAAATCCCACACGGGACAAAACTTTGTATGATCCACAAATGGTTGCCGAGTCTGTGTGTTATTTGTGTCCTTTGTTTGAATGTTTGTAAAGTCCTCCCCAACACAGGAACTATACATAGTGCGGAAATTGTCTTTTTTAAACAAAGTACATTTACGCGAGCGAAGCCGCTGGCATAATCTAGAAATGTATACGTATGGTATACACTGCCGTATTTATAAAGTACTAGATGTGCCCGCGGTTTCACCCGCGTTTATGATTACTGCACCACCCCCGTGGGTCGCAGCGTGATGTTATATAGCCATCCTCGATAAATGGGCTATCCAACACTAAAATATTTTTTCAATTCGGACCAGTAGTTCCTGAGATTAGCGTGTTCAACCAAACAAACAAACAAACTCTTCAGCTTCATAATATTAGTATAGACTTAGACGAAACACCGCTAAACCGATTAGGTTGGCTAACTGACACATGACTTTACTATTCTAATGTCAACGATCAATATCATAAAACTAGTCTCTGCCTGTGACTTTGCCCACTTGAATCCAGGAATCATCCAATAACAATGACGAACACAAACCACTGAATCGCATACCAGGATAAAAGTAAGCCTATATGATTTCCAGTCGTTCCAAAGTTTTATCTGTTTCACGACTTGTGTGTAATTAAATAACAATCTTCCAAAAATATATTAGTTGGATTTGGTTATTCATATGTCACGTAAATCACACAGGAGTGCGTACTGTATATAAATAGTATATTTGTGTTAATTTAGACCATGGTCTATCTTTATCCCAAGCTTCATGCAAAGCGATTCAGCGGTTTACGCGAGGTTGAATAACAAACATTTTCACAACCCTTCACCGTTATAATGTATGTATGATACAACAATTTGTGTCATTGTGAAATAATGGACGGAAATAATTATTTATCTCTACGTGCTAAGTATAAATGCAAAATGAGTTCCGAAAGCTACAGTTAATAGTAATTAAAATAAAATTGTATTAAACAGCTGTGAATACAGTAGAATAAAATACGAGAGGAGGTGTATTGTTGTGTGTGTGTTATTAAACTCTTTATAATATAGCTGTTCGCGGAAACACCTGCGCCGCAATGCCGACTACAAACAGAAATGTAAAATGTACATTTATATCAAGAGTTAAATTCACAGTAACGTTAATACTTTATAACAGACTTCAAAAAGGAGGAGCACGTCAATTGGAATATATTTATAAATTGTGGCATAAATAGCGGTGAATCTACTTTTACTGCTGTTTCTGTCAATGCATCGGAATATATAGGTTCATCATCATAGGACATCGCAGTTCCAGTCAGCATGTGACCACGGCCGGTGTAAACTGGTCGAAAAGTCAAGCATAAAAAAGTTAAACATTGTGCATGACCGCGTTACCGTAATACCCGTTACGTATTATACAAAGTGGCGCAAATGTTATCAGATTAATTGAAACCACATATACTACATGGTATTCTTTGAAGATTTACAAATTATGAACCAAATGTATTCAGTAGTTTAAGCACAGGATATTTTATTTGTTTTCATAATTTAGAGATTTGAGAATATCATGTAATGCAGAGATAACTGCACTTAGGTGTCAAAGACCTTCAGCAGCGATATTAAAAAACCGTCGTAGTGTATCGGGTCCGGGAATTTTCGGATCCTAGCGAGTTGACAAAGACGATTTCTCGGAACCTATTGTTAGCTTATATTTCTGACTACTGGTATCCCGAATATTTAATAAATCTGATTGTTCTATTGATTTACATTTTTATGTCTGGCAACATCTTATATTTTTGAATTCAAACGTGCAACTGACAGCTACGGAACGGACAGTACGGCATTCTTGTTCGGAGCGTTGAAGTGAACGGTCGTGTAATAAACGTCGTATGAGAATACTGTTGGATTAAAATAAAACCTAGCAAGTAAGTGCAAGTCTAATGTAAATTTAAGTGTTTGCATAAAATTTGTAGAAAAGGTAATAAATGTATTTGTGATTTGTATAAGGTGTTTTGTTTGAACTACGAATCCTCTAATTTCTGAGCTGGGATTACAGTTCAGAAGTGGGATCGTAAGAGAATTCTCATAAATTTTCTTTTTTTTTTCACGTCTACAAGTATGTTATGAAATCAGGAGATTACGGTTTGAGATTAACAATAATATGTTGATACCACATGTCAACTTAACATATATACTTATTTCCTGCTACTATAAATGTCATGATGGCTAACGAATATATTAGTGAAGAAGGATTTATATTTTCTTTTAATGTCGAAATATTTAGGGTAGAGAGACTATTCTTTTTCTACTTTTGTTTTACCAACGACCGCCAGTAACATACAATGAATTGAATTAAAATATAAATTTGAAGTAAATATGTTATAGAAATTAAATTAATGTTGCTTTAGATATTATGATAATTTTTTTTAACGGGATTTGATGTTCTATATAATAATAATTAATGTAATTATTACTCTTCTTTTTTTTATATATTGAGTTTTTATATTGACTTTTTGGATTACAATAGGTTTTAAGAGCATACGCATTCATTGTTGATGTATGAATTCTAAATATGGACTGGCAGAATTTGTATTTGTTATATTTAATGGTTGATAAAACCATATTATATGACGCTTTTGTTATTAGTATAGTGGAGTTCAAAGATGTCTGGATAGTTAACTTACTACCAGATGCTGTATTTACTCTTCACAACTATATTTATTTTACTTATTATAAAGAAATGGAGAACTATTTCCTTCTTTTCCTTTTTCTTTCTTTGTCATCCTTGTCCCGTCGCCAGAGGATTGGTTATAAGGAATGATTTAGGCATATTAACTTGGTAAAATTAAATTGTAAAATGCTTCAGGAATATACACTAAGCTTTTCTTTTGGTAAGTTTCAGATAAGTCTGCATACCTGTTAAAGTACAACCGAGGGGAAGGGTTATTACTCAATATGGATAGGAGTGAGCCCAGGTTAGAGGGCAGGAGTGAGCCCAGGTTAGAGGGCAGGAGTGAGCCCAGGTTAGAGGGCGGGAGTGAGCCCAGGTTAGAGGGCAGGAGTGAGCCCAGGTTAGAGGGCAGGAGTGAGCCCAGGTTAGAGGGCAGGAGTGAGCCCAGGCTAGAGGACAGGAGTGAGTCCAGGCTAGAGGGCAGGACTGAGCCCAGTTTAGAGGGTATGGATGGTAACTCGGTTGCATCTAGAATTATTTGTAGATATGAACATGTGCCGCGACGGTCTGGGAAACGGAAAAGGCGAGTAGTTGACACTAACTCTGACAGTTCAAGTAGCAGCGTGACTTACAAAAGATCGAGGAAGCCGAGGAAGGATCAACGAAGGAAAAGAGGCAACTCAAGATGGACGGATCGTAGCAGTGACAGCTCGTGCAACCGTGAGTCGACCAAATTATTTAAGTCTAGTAGAAATAGAAATAAGGAATCTGAAACAAATGTTATATTTGATAAATTTTTGTCAATTCTAAATAATGTCAAGAGTTCGGAGAAGCCGAAGCTATCATTTCTTCATAACGTCATACCCGAATTTGATCCGCTAAGTAAAGAGCAAACTATACTAGTATGGATAACTAAAGTAGAAGAATGCGCGGAAATATACGGTTGGTCTGAAAAGGAAATAATTCACTACGCACTTCCTAAGCTTGCTGGGGTAGCGAAAACTTGGTATCAGGGCTTACCCTCTCTTTTACATACATGGGGTGAATGGAAAAAGAAATTGATTGAGTCATTCCCTTACCGCGAGGACTGCGCCGAGCTCTTGACTGAAATGTTATCAAAACGTGTAAAATACGGCGAATCGTTGGAACACTATTTTTACGCGAAACTAAACTTATTAAATAGGTGTAAAATCTTTGGTAAGCAGGCGGTAGATTGCATTCTACACGGGTTAGATGACCGCGCCGTAAGAGTAGGTGCCCAAGCGGCTCAATTTAGTGAACCGGAACAAGTTCTAAAATATTTTCGAACTGTAAAAGTAGGTCAGAGCAAAGAAACCTATGAAAATAGTTTTAGGCATAGGTATGATCGTAAGCAATTTAATATAACGGCAAGTCATAAGACTCAACATTTTAAACCAAGCGTGATTAATTCTAACCTACGATGTTTTAATTGTAATGAACTCGGTCACCCCAGCTTTAAGTGCGAAAAGCCTATAATTAAATGTACACTATGCGATAGGTTGGGGCATCAAGCCTCTAGCTGTTATCGAAACAAGCCAGGTACTAGCTCTGATAAAAATGAAACACAACCACAAGATAAAAACGAAAAACAGGTGTCTGTATTAAGCTCGACTGATAAGGCTATTGATAAATATATCCTTGATATCAAGATCAATGGGAAAATAACACAATGTCATGTAGACTTGGGAAGTCAGTGCTCGTTAATCAAAGTAAGGGAGACTAAGAAACTTGGCATGGATATTAAGTGTTCCCCTAACCTGCCCGCTCTTAGAGGTATAGGTGCAAATTTGATAATCCCATTAGGCATAATAACGGCTGAAGTTGAAGTACAAGGCATTAAAAGCGTTATAGACATGTACGTGGTTGAGGATTATGTGCTGGGGTATCCTACTCTTCTAGGACACTCCTTTACCGAGATGCCGGGCCTTATAATCACTAAGACACCGACCCAATTGATATTTAAGAGAAATTATTCCACCAAACTACATCTACACTGTGATAGCAATATTTGTATACCAAAATTGTCATTGCGTGTAGTGCCTGTAAAATCAAATTCACATTATAGCGTAGATGTTTACGTACGCGGCTCTCTTAGGTGGGCAGGAGGGAAACAATATTTTTTGCTACCGGGTCAATATAATATCAAAGAAGGAAACGGGGTGGTACTGGCGTATAATGTATCTGATGCTGATATAACCATAACAGAAAACACTCTATTGACTCGGTCTATCAGAAGCTATCATTTCGGATTTTCTGAGGTTCTTGATTGCTATCAGATGTCTTTCGATTCTATTAATGCCGATGAACAAATCAAGTGTGGTGAAAATCTTAATGACAAGGAACGTTTACAATTACAGGAACTATTAAATAAATACAAAGACTCTTTTTCAAAAGGATTAAAAGACCTTGGTTTCACTCAGGTAACACAAATGGCTATTGATCTGGAAGATTCCAATCCTATAGTATATAGACCTTATCGGTTATCTCATTCTGAAAGATCACTAGTAAACAACATGGTACAAGAGATGTTGGATAACGGAATAGTTAGGGAATCTTCTTCGCCATATGCTAGCCCTATTGTGTTAGTCCAGAAAAAGACCGGTGAAAAACGTTTATGTGTCGATTACCGAGCACTAAATAGAAAAACAAAAAAAGATCACTACCCTCTCCCACGTGTAGAGGATCAACTAGACCAACTGGCAGGTAACAAGCTATTCACGTCACTCGATTTAGCTTCAGGCTACTATCAAATCCCTATCTGTAAAGAATCTCGCCACAAGACCGCTTTCGTAACACCTGACGGTCAATATGAGTTCAATCGCATGCCATTTGGCCTGGTTAATGCACCATCCGTCTTTCAAAGGACAATAAATAAAATTCTCCATGACGCCAAAATCAAATACGCGATCGTCTATATGGATGATATTCTAATACCCTGTAAAAATGTGTCTGAAGGTTTAGCTAGGTTAGAAGAAGTCCTCGGACTTCTCAAGCAAGGTGGTTTAACGCTTAGGCTTAGTAAATGCAACTTCTTTTTGGATACTATAGATTTCCTAGGCTTTGAAGTAAATTCAACAGGTATTCGTCCGGGAAATAGGAAAACCGAAGCTGTGTCTAAATTCGCAACACCTAAAAGTATACATGAATTAAGACAATTTTTGGGATTGTCCGGTTTCTTTAGAAGGTTTATTAAAAACTACGCCATTATAACCTCCTCGCTGACAAATTTATTAAAAAAAAACGTTAGTTGGATATGGGGCAGTAATGAAGACAAAGCGTTTAACTTAGTAAAAACCCTCCTTATGCAACGACCATTATTAGCTTTATATGACCCTCTAGCAATAACGCAATTACACACCGACGCATGTAAAGATGGTCTAGCAGGCATACTTATGCAAAGTGACTCCCAAGGAGTGTTCCACCCAGTATCATATTTCAGCCGTAAAACTTCTCTAGACGAACGCAAGCTCCATTCCTACGAGCTTGAAACCTTAGCTGTGGTGGCATCCTTAAGTAGGTTTAGAGTGTATTTGCTTGGAATACCATTTACAATTTACAGCGATTGTAGTGCTTTACGATCTACATTTGTTAAGCGCGATCTAATTCCGCGGGTTGCACGGTGGTGGGTGCAAATGCAGGAATTTGACTGCTCGATCGAGTACCGCCCCGGGTCTCGAATGGCGCATGTTGATGCGCTAAGTCGCGGCCCGGTAGCGGGCCCTGTTTCCGAATCACATATATTGGACATACTAAGCATTGAAAGCTCGGAACAGGACTGGATCGCTACCGTGCAGGGCGCGGATGAAGAAGTGCAGAGAATTAAAAAAATCCTGGAGGACAAGACTTCGGAAACGGTAACGGACATATGTAAAAATTATAAGCTTAAAAATGGACGCGTTTATCGTATAGTCGATGATAGCATTAGATGGTTAGTTCCAAAAGGTGTACGATGGCAAATACTGAAAAAAAACCATGATGATATAGGGCACTATGGGTTTGACAAAACTCTACATCGTATACAACAACATTACTGGTTTCCGAAAATGCGTCGTTTCACGAAAAAATACGTACAGTCTTGTCTGGAATGCGCTCACCACAAAACTCCCGGTGGTAGACGAGAAGGAGGATTACATCCTATCGAAAAACTTAGTGTACCTTTCCATACGATACACGCGGATCACTTAGGCCCGTTTATTAAGAGCAAGAGGGGTAACTGTTATTTATTAGTTCTTGTCGATAGTTTTACGAAATTCGTCAATATAACCGCCGTCAAAAACACTAAATCTCTTACTAGTATACGTGTCTTGAAAGATCACATAAGTTATTTCGGGGTTCCCACACGTCTTATCACCGATAAAGGGACCAGTTTTACTAGCAAAACATTTAAAGAATTTACCGCGTCGTTCGGAATTAAGCATATTACTAACGCAGTTGCAACACCCAGGGCAAATGGGCAAGTTGAGCGATTCAATAGGACAATCCTAGACGCTATGTCAACCTGTACCCATAATAAGGATGATCGATCCTGGGATGACTATGTTTGTGACATTCAAGTGGGCATTAATACTACAATACATAAGACTACACAAAAAAGCCCTTCCGAACTTCTGTTTGGTTTTAACATAACTAGCAGTGCCGAATGCATCTTGAGTTCCGTTATATCTGATACGACAAACGTAATTAATGCCGAAGATTTGAATATTGTTAGGGAAGAGGCAGGTCAGAATATAAAGGCGCAGCAATTGAAAGATGTAGAGAGATTTAACAGGCGTAGGATATCAGGGACAAAGTATGACGTAGGAGATTTAGTTCGCGTTGAGAGGCAAGTTCCTCATGATGGTAGATCTCAAAAATTAGTTACCAAATTTCAAGGTCCATATCGCGTAATGAAAGTGCTTCCAAACGAAAGATACATAATTGAGGATACTCCCATGACACGCAAACACGGTCGTCGATACGAGGCCGTGGTAGCAATCGATAAAATCCAACCATGGTTATCATTCTCTAGGAACTTAGAAAGTAGTGACAGTGATAATAATGATAGCAGTAAAGAGATGGAACCAAATGAGGTAGATGTTAACTAAATGGTATGTAATTAATGTTTAAGTAAAATCCTGAATTACATATAGTTAAATTAGATTAATAATTAAGCTGTTTTGTTCATAGATTATACATATTGACGACTCGATGGCGTAGTGGTTAGTGTAACCGACTGCCACGCCTGAGGTCGCGGGTTCGATTCCCGCACAAGTCAAACATTTGTGTGCATGAACATGGATGTTTGTCTTGGTCTGGGTGTTTCTATGTATAACATGTATGTATTTACAAAAAAAAGTATATATGTATGTTTATCCATACCCATAGTACAAGCTCTGCTTAGTTTGAGCTAGATGGTGTTGTGTGTATGTGATACAATATTATTATATTATTATTATTATATTTTTTTATATAATTGCTTTTCTTTTCATCCTACTATATCTATTGAATGTATTAAAACAAGAGTTATGCGCGAGGACGCGCTTGGAACAGGATGGCCGAGCTGTTAGCTTATATTTCTGACTACTGGTATCCCGAATATTTAATAAATCTGATTGTTCTATTGATTTAGATTTTTATGTCTGGCAACATCATATATTTTTGAATTCAAACGTGCAACTGACAGCTATGGAACGGACAGTACGGCATTCTTGTTCGGAGCGTTGAAGTGAACGGTCGTGTAATAAACGTCGTATGAGAATACTGTTGGATTAAAATAAAACCTAGCAAGTAAGTGCAAGTCTAATGTAAATTTAAGTGTTTGCATAAAATTTGTAGAAAAGGTAATAAATGTATTTGTGATTTGTATAAGGTGTTTTGTTTGAACTACGAATCCTCTAATTTCTGAGCTGGGATTACACTATGAAAAGCTACAGCGCACGATTGGTTACAATGGTGTTCCAATTCCAATTTTAGTCTAATTTTATTTTATTCAATTTGTTCAAAAACATAATTTCTTAATTTCCTTAATTTCTGCGAAAATAGGTTTTTTGTTTATATTAACCGTCTCAGCTTAAGGTAGTATATCATTTAATGTGATAGCATTTGCGCCCCCTTGTATGCATATATAGGTTCGTTCTCCTCATGGCTCCAAAAATGTCTGTTGTCCCCAGTTATTTTCTTTTGAATCTGTTCAAATAGCTCATCGGTTTAAGTTATCGTCCCGAATATGCATGCATGACAATAACATGATATGCATGCGTATGCATATCAATAACCTAAACCGGGGATCTATCTCATGAAACTCAGAGCACTGTATGCACACTGCTCTGCGTTCTATGGGTTTGATCTCCACACTAGACAAAAGTAAAATCATTTTCTGTAGTCGTTATTATGTAGTCGAGTTTTATAAACCTAATCATCTTTAACTCTGGCTTGTTTTAGCTGTTACTGGTACCATTTTTATTAGAAGAATCAATAACTTTTATGTGTATAACAACATATATTCCGTAGTATAATAAACTAAACAAAATGTGGTAACTATCTAGAACAATCGTTCTCATTACCTAACAGCACTCATCGTATAGTCTTTAATAAACGAGCCACTAAATTATATATCAATACGTGAAGCAAAAACTTTGTACGAAAATTGCGTGGACGGAGGAGTATGAAAGGCACAGTTAAAGTTTATAAGGAGTGGCGAATCCTATTATTTTTATGAAATATGCATTAGGAATATATTAAATTAATGAAAAAGCACTACACGCACACAACCATGCATTCGACACACGCAGTCGAATCGAGTTCGTAGTATTTCGGCATTGTTCGTCTGACGTCGTACAATTCTTCGTAACTATGGTTACATATACCTTATTTATATGTAATAAAGACAAAAAGAAAACAAAGTAGCAAGCTTAAGTATATCGTCAATGAAAGAGTATAGTTAAGTAAATATTAATTTGTTTGAAAAATATAGGTAAATTAAGGTTAATTTACATAGGTAAATTAACCTTAATTTACCATTTATTTTTTTTATTATTATTATTTTTATATTTATATTATTTTTTTATTATATATTTTTTTTAAAGATTTCATTTCAAATTGGTGAAATCTAAATTAAATGTGATTATAAGATTAAAGTTATAGACAATAAAACCTTAATATTGATCAAACTTAAAATTTAAATCAATTATGGTCGAGTTTTGACCAGTGGGCGACCGCTAGTATTAGTCATACCACATAGAACGCCACGAGACAGGATTGAACTAGTGTGGAGTTAATAAGAAAAATGTTCCTTTGTTTTTTTAATAAATTAGAATAAGTATGAACTTAAGGAATAATAAGCTTGTTTTTTTTCTTATATCGAATAAACAATTATGATTATTGTTACCTTGATTAGCTGAGAGCTACTATCTCTTAGATACATATATTATATTCTTCGAAAAATGTATATTCACATATAACATATTCCTGTTACGCCTTGTATATATAAGACGAAGCATTGAAGTAAACGTTGCTATTCTTACGTTAAAACATTCCTCAGTCAAGCGCAATGAGCCATCGTTCCTCGACTATTATTTCTTGTTTCCAGTCTATGGAGTTTCCTTGATATAGCAATAAACAAAACGGTTTATTGAACGAGAGTTTTCCGTTCGGCTAGAAGGAACAAAAGTAAATAGTCAAATTGATGTTATTATTTTAGTTTACCTTTTATACAAGCCAAGGTTTTACTAAACTTAATTTGAATAGCGGAAATTTTCCTTATTGTATTCAAAGAGAGAAATACCGAATGTAGTAGGTAAGAGAAACTATCCGAGAAGATCCATGATGAGAATTTTCAATAATAATATTATTATGACTATACTTTTTATTCTAGCTTTTGAACCTAAGGGTGTATAAATTGGGAAATCCAATCTTTTACCAGAGCAGGCAAATTGTTAATGAATTTTTCTGTTACAAAATTCTCAGTAGTCTTTTAATAGGATTAAACTTGAGTTCCATGAAGTCGTACCTTAAAGTATAGCTCGGTAAATATGCGTTATAAGTAGGTACATAATATTTCTAAAAAATCTTGGCGCAGCAATTTCTATTAAACGTAAGTACGTGCTTAAAAATCAACTGTTCTTTTTGTCTTCTTGTAATAGATAACGGCAAAATTGTTAAATATGCATATAGCCATTTGATTTTGCATTTCAGCTCCACACCACAAAACCACAGGCTATAACAGCTTGCAATTTATAGTTCAAATAAATTCTCCAATGTATTAAATATTATGAAGCCCCGTATAATTATGGCCTAACCAGACCAACGTAATAGTGCTGTCCATTCCGTTATACTGCCCACTTAACGTATTTAAATGCAACTTTTTTTAATAAGTGCTTCTGATGGTTGGCGCTTTGTGCAAGCAGCAACTGCCGCTTACGCCGCGCTAAGTGTTGTAGGTTCGAATTCCACATGGGAATTATTTGTGTGGTCCACAAGTCAGGTCTGGATGAACTTTCTATTGGTTAATTGTATATTTGTATGGTCCCCAGTGACACAGTGCTTTATATTTAATGAAAGAGTTTTCTTTATAAACATGATTTTGCGGCACGCAAGGTGTCCTAAATGTTAGCGTAAGAAGTGTAGATTGTAAACTTGGTTCATTGTAATATTCGCTGCAGCTCATAGTAGTATCTACATATTCCTTTATTTATCCTTTATGAGTAAAAACAGTATTTAAGAACATAGGATAACATTAAACTATGTTAGGATAAAAATGGCCTTCCACTGGTATGATATGCTGACAGCAGCAAATAATTGATTGGCATGACTGACCTGGTGAATAAGCGTTCTAGCAGCTTACATGCCTACTTCTACCATTCCTTGCTTACATCCCATCTTTAATTTGGTTTTCTACTAACAATGCGCGTATGATAAGTATGTAGGTGAACATAGAGATTTATTCCATAAATCCCCACTGATAAATCCTACCATGAAGAATAGGCAATTTTTCACAATTTGGTGAACATTGTTCGAAGAAAATTAACAATCTTCACCAATCTATATTATATGCGACTAATCGGTTCTAGCGCTCACCGGTCACAACAGACTACAGTAATCTTTTGAGTCACAGCAACACATCGGCGCGGGCGGCCAGACGCCATAATTTTTTTTTAGAGGCATCTCATCCTTTTGTTCCTTTGTCGCGGGGGACTTTACAAACATTGAAACAACGGACACAAAAAATATTTAATTATACCTGGTATTCTTTTTCATGACTTATCAGCGTAGGTGGTTTGCTTGTTTGCAAACTTAGCAGTATAAAAAAGGATAGACTTCGTCCCTTCACACCTACACATAAATGCTATATCATTTTAGTGTGGACACTTAACGACGTAAGGTAGTTACGAGGACTTTTAAGACATTTAGGTACCATCTAGGAACAGTAGGTAGTATTTAAATATTAGACTCTCGTGTAAATGGAAGCCTCACGTAGGAAGAGTAGGATTAAAATCCCTAACGCTGGACTACATTCTAATTACAAAAAAGAAAGAATGAATTTTAAAGATAGTTCAAATTAACAAGCAAATAGTCTAAAGATTGTTATCCCTTAAGAAAACTGCATACAAGGAAACAAAAAGCTTGTTTGTAGCATTATTTCATTTTGCTTTAGCAGTAACACATACAAGTTTTAAATTGGAAGGAAAAGATTGTAGTATAAAGTTTTAAAATCTAAAGTAATATTATAAAGCTGAAGAGTTTGTTTGTTTGAACGCGCTAATCTCAGAAACTACTGGTTCGAATTGAAAAATTATTTTAGTGTTGTATAGCCTATTTATCGACGAAGGCTATAGGCTATATAACATCACGCTACGACCCACGGGAGCGGCGCAGCAACTATAAACGCTAGTAAAACCGCGGGCACATCGAGTAATAAAATAAAAATTATAGTTAATTTAAAATTACATTTACACTAATAAATAATATTGGTAAAACAATATATAATACCAACCCTATATTAAACTGTCCCACTGCTGGGCACGGGCCTCTTCTCAGTGTGACAAGGGTTAGGCCGTAGTCCACCACGCTGGCCTAGTGCAGGTTGGCAGACTTCACATATCTTCTAAAACATTATGGAGAACTCTCAGACATGCAGGTTCCCTCACGATGTTTTCCTTCACCGTTAAAGCGAGCGATAATTAACTATTTAACACGCACATAACTTCGAAAAGTCAGACTTCTTCTTCTTAGCATATCGTTGGCAAACACTTTTTATTATATCACTTATGCGCGCCTTGATATCGAACTTGAGACCTCTGCGTGGCAGTCCAACGGTTTCCCACTAGGCTACCGTTGCTTGGTGAAACAATAATATTTTATAAACAACTAACAAAGTAAGTTTTTTTTTTAACTTCTGTACCCAACGTAAGCTCTAACTTGTGTTATATAGGAACCAGCGTTGTACGTGTGAGTTGCATAAGGCGGTGTACTTTGCCTTATGCAACTCACACGTACAACGCTGGTTCCTTATTATTTACAAAGTGCTATAATCAATAGTGTCTTAATTTTTTAAAGATGTAAATTATCTTGCATTCGCTTATATATGTATCACTCAAGCGTTGATCTTTTTGTACACTTATTGATATATAAATTATGTCGTTAAAATTGGTTTTGATTATATTAACAGTATGAATATTTTCATTGCTTGCACAATATATTAAACTGATCATTAATTTTCGTATGATTGCAATCTACAAACCGAATTTGTACACAATTCGAACCGATGAATTCGGAGTAGAAAATTAAACTTAATTTTGAAAATGGATCTATTTATTAAGATAATTAAAATTGTTACAGTAAGTATTTGAATTAAGAACTGCGCAATCCATCATCATTATTTAAGTATGACCGAAAACAAATTTTAAAATTATATAGCTTTTGAGAATTTACTAATAACTGTTTAATTACAAAATGTTATTTATTTAATTCTTCACGTTTAAAGTGGATTCTTTATTAATCTTTACGTCTAAAAATAATAATAAGTAATGTAGTAAGACGAATCAGAATTTACCTTAACATATTCTTACATAAACAATAATAACAGAAAATGACATTTGACAAATCGACACTACTTTGTTGTTAAGGGTATTATCCACTTATATACAGTTCACAAATTCTAGGCAAAAACTGATTTTCCACTTGTATCGCTTTTACGTGTCATGCTTCATCTAAAGAGAAACCTGGGTGATTCTAAGCTTATAAAAACTACAGAAGAAGAGTTATATCTTCACAAAATATCGTGCGAAAGATCACACAAGAACGGAGCCAGCGCGTTTATATTCACCAACACCATATCTTATCGGCGACGATGAGGACTACTCGAACTTTGGCGAACGTCAAGACGCAGGAAGACACATCGGAAAAATTTTAATTGTAGCTTAATGATGTTTCTATGCGACGCAAGTAGCTAGAGCAGAATACACGCACAAGCTACTCATGCGATTTTGGATACTTAATTACGTTGGGCTACTTGAGTGGAAGGATTGCGTCGGTTGTTTACAAGATGCAAGAGCATAAACTTGCACATGTTACCCGCATTTGTTAGAGCCTTGCGTCTCAGAATATAGACGCTACTAGTATCATTACAACAATCAGTACACTAAAACAAGCAATATATTCTGACCTCAATTCGAAATATTCGAGAACGAGACAAATTAAAACAGTTAAGTGGTTAACGAATTTTATTACAAGGATGTATTCTAAAACCGTTGTTAGGCGCGTCACTGTAGCGGTCGTGACCGCAAAACCCTCGCTAAGCACCAACTGGCAGTGTAACGGTAAGCCACCAAGATCACAGATAACTTTGCAAAGGATCGGAAATTAATACTACCAGAAAATTTATTTTAATTTAGTTTTTTCTAGTTTTTAGTTCATACGTTTGTTAGTATTTGGTAGCTCAATTAATCTATATATAAATAGATAAAGATACGAGTATAACAGTTCAGTATCTTTGTCACCACTGTTTGTCAACCAACTGTCTGATTTTTGTTGTAGTTTAGAAGCTGTTGATGAGCTTTAGTGTCATTAATAAATAATGGAAGGAGTTAGTTTTTTCTATAGATTGGTAAAGATAAAAAAGATCAGGACCTGTTCCTCCTTTGTTTGTTAACAGATTCTCGTTTTGGTCTAGTAGCTTTTGAGAAGTGAATGTAAACTAGTAGATAAATAATGTATGTACATACATGTGACTACAGTCGAATCTATACGTTAATCCGTACTTATGAATTCAATATTAGGATTCAGAGAACTCGAAGATCTTTGAGTTCTCCGAATTCTACTTGTCTCGTACCTCGTAAGCTTTTTGTGTGCAGTCTGAAAATTGTTTACGATGATTTTAGTACCTATCTGTTGGTTGTTGTCATAATACTTCTTCGTCTGTTAGTTATATATTAGTAGATGATCCGTTACTGGGCTCATTCTTAAAACATCAGAGAATATAGGTATAGAGAACTCGTAGAAGCCTGAAGGAATGCTGATTGATATACTACAATAATATCCAAAATCTTTGTGGGATCTCACAAATGTTCTGGTTTTCTAACGGTGTTTAGCAATTTCAATATTCTTAATGGAATTAACTTAAAGGCTGAAAAATTTTACTTCTATCTACTAGTAAGAGAACAACTAACTCTATTCAAAATAAAAATAAATATCGTGCTCATAAGTGGGACTATTTAAAAACCGAACTGATATTACCTACACTAATATTATTGAAAGAAGAGATTTTTATTTCAGTTTGTTTAAATTCAAAAACTACTAGACCGATTTTGTAAATTTTCACCAGTAGAAAGTTACTTTATCCAGAAATAATTTAGGCTATATAACATTATCAATCATCATGCAGTAATCACAAACGTGGATCAAACCGCGAGAGACAGCTAACTTATATTTTTGGAATTATATATATAGGATGTTTCAAGAGCTTTTTAACAATTAGGTACCTTTTTTCCCATTTTTCATTAGTAAGTACCACCAAATCTTTTTCTTCTCAGAAATACCGATCAAAGATTTTTATTATACATAAATTATAATAATCAATGTTATGTCAAGATTAAAATCTACACAATCGACACGTGTACGTCTCATATTGATAATTTAATTCTTTTAAGCGCAATATACTTTTATTTTTTTCATTATTTACATAAACAAAGCAACAATCATAATTTACAACGTAACAGGTGAACCTCCTCTTTCCTTTTCCTTCTTCCGTTCTATCATCTGTGGTGCGTGATTCACTCACGCTGTGCCATATACAATAGTCACTAGTGTTGTAAATGCGCATCGGTTCCCGTAACTGCTTACCGTTAGGAAAACCGTGTAGTTGTCTGCTATACCTAAATGACTGCACGGGTGGCGTAGTGTTTTTAGTGGTCGCCTCGCTTCTGCCTATACGTCGAGTGTTATCGGTTCGATCCTCACACGGAACAAAAAGTTGTGTAATCCTCAAATAGAGTCTGGTTAGTCTCCGCTGTGTGAAAGTGCCCCCGCAAGCTGGCTTATATTTTTAAGAAAATTATTATGTAGTTTTTCTAAGAGCGGATTAGTTGTATTATCTTGGCATTTATTTATTTTATTTTATTTATTTATTTTGGTTTGCTAACAAATGTAACAATAATACATTTTCACAATTATATACACATGAGGTTTGAGACAAAAAGTTACATCCAATTACAAGCAAACACTACATGCACTAATACAGATACCTATATTTAATAAAAATTTACAACTAGAACTTATAAGCTAGTGAAATATTTAGTATATTACTTTTCTTACTAATCTGCGAAAGTGAGAATCTGCATATACGTTGACCGAATCACTACAGAGATTTAGTAGCTTGCACAATCCAGGAATAGGAGAAGCAGTGCCAAAAGCTGTTCTTCTGAGTGGTGGATAAAGAGGAGCGATGTGAGACCGAAAGTATGTATATGGAACTCTAAAATAAAGTCTAGCCAGCAATTGTGGACAGTCTATCGTCGTTTCGTCGTCGTATCGTTTCGAATCAGCTTGTACAGGAAAACTAGGTCTAAATATTTCCTTCTTGATTTGAGTGAATCCATTTTAAAGTGAGTAAATTTTTCCTTGTATGACTGTTTTTGCATTAAATGAAGTTGAATGTGATAAGTGCCATAGGAATCTCTTTTATATACGTTCTATTCTTAAGATATGAACAGCATAATGCGGGCGCCAAACTACACTACAATATTCCAAAATGCTTCTTACAAATCTATCGTATAGCTAAATCTTAGTTCTTGCCTTACGAAAAACTTTACCATTTCTAATAATAAAGCCCAAAGCTCTTGACGCTTTTTTAACTATCATTTCGTAGTGAGGGATGAACGTTAATTTTTTATCTATTATAACGCCCAGGTCTCTAACATAGAGACCTCGGCCTCGAGTTCATACAGTTAGATGAAAATAAAAAATAAAACATATACTCCTTGTTTACGAAGTGATAAACTTTTAAATATATTTTCAAATTTATATCACGAGTGTGTCGTTTTTGCCACGACTAACGATATCTTGCAAACAATACATAAATTGTGCCTTTTAGGGTTGGATATAAAATTTGTGGATGTGTATCCAACTATTTCAGAAAAAATATTCTGTGCCATTTGTTGGAGTAAAATATAGTGGTTGTCAGCTACTTGTCAATAAAAGTAAGGGCTGCAAAGAGTGCGGTTGGGATTTGTGAAGCATGCCAACTCTTTTTTAGATCTGAAATTATATTACACGTCAATAAATAGTGATTTGTTATTCGAGGTTACGTTAGAGGTGTTCATAAACTAGTTGATAATCACTGCCAGCTTAAAAGCGTACACAATTTAAAAATAACTAGTTATTTTATTTATTAATATTTTGATCTCCAGGAATGTTATAACATATAATCAATTAATCTAATTAAAGGCTGCTTTACTACCACAAGCTGCTTCTTTTAAGAACAAACAACACTTTCTATGGCAATTTGTTATTATCTACATAACTTGTATTCTCACTACTTTCGGTCTCTATAATAAGAATTCTAGTAGGTAAGTTCATAGAAAAATCTGCAAATATTGCGGCATGGATGTCATCCAGCATAAACAACAGAGGGCACTGCTCTCCCTGCTAACAAAACAGGATCTCTAAGATTATCTGTTGATATATATGTTCACAGAAAAGCAAGCCTAAGTCATTAGTCCATAATTAATTACAGTTTGAAGAAGTATCTCCAAAGTAGTCATTATTTTACCGCAGGCTAGCTGGTCACAATGTTTTACATCTAAAAATTACCCATCCTAAGGCTGGGTTGGCATTATCGTTGATTAAAAGAAAATTCATTATTTGTCAATCTTTCAATATACAAAACTTAAAAACAGTTAGCACCCGCAGAGTTTAAAATTCAGGGTTGTCAAGTTGGCAGTTCATCAACAACTGCGTCGGCAATCAGCGACGCGGAACGTCGTCACTAATTGGTCTCTCCATGAAAAACATTTTGGAATATTTATAATTTGGATCCGATGTTGTTAATTGCCGACCAGGCAGGCAAGTCAGAATCCTTCCCCTTTATTTGTTCAGTCAGTTATTCTAATTATCACTCATTTAATATTCACCTTGTCTAATTAGAACAGCCTGAAGCGAAATTGCGATGAAATTAATATCGTAACTTGACAGACCGTAAGGATGTCTTAATATATTTTACGATCTTAGAAGGATCCGGTGAAAAGAGGTCGTAATGGAATCGAAGCGCTACAAAAAAATATTTAATGTATTTTGCATTTAGGATCAAGTAAACTATGTATGTAACGGAACATTTTTTTTATATGGACCATAAAAGTACATCATTCTGTTATGACATGAGATGCAAGTTATGTTTATAAACTAGTAGTAGTAGTAGAGCCTCGCTGATTTCAGCATGAATGGGCCGGCTCGACCGGGGAAGGACTACCCTCTTACAGAATATCGACGTAAAATAGCAGTATTATTACTGTTGCGTTTCGTCCGGTGAGTGAGAGTGCCGGAGGCCCAATCACCCTCTTTCCCCTTTACTTTTCCTTCCCACTTCCTTTTTCTCCTCTTCCTTTCCTAAAGGGTCGGCCACGCGCAAGTGATGCCTTTGATGTTACAGGCATCTATAGGCTACGGTGACCACTTACCATCAGGTGGGCCGTATGCTTGCTTGCCACCTTAGTTGCATAAAAAAACATGCGTCTTTGGGGACTGCAGATAGAAGTTAAAACTAAGTAACTTGTGAATTGTATCGTCGAGCTATTAGATTATAATTTTTGAATTTTGAATGTGTTCGGTGACGATGATGCGAGTTCCATGATTTTTGTTCACCCAAAAAGTGTTCAACGCGCTTAAAGAAGTTTTTACTTCAAAAATCTTTTCGTGGCGAAAGTATTGCCGTAATCATGTATAGTGATTTCACTCAAATCTGATATAAAGTATATTCGTAATAGCTTATATTGATTGTTGTGAAAGCGACTGCCATGCATGCGGTATCAGGTTCGCTTACCAGGTTGAATGGCTTGCTATAAAATTTTCCTGTCATGATATGCTCGGTAGCAGCACAGTGTCTGTATGTGTGTCCAATAGACAGCAATAAGCTCGTTCGCATTACGTGAGAACTAAAACCATACCGGGCAAAATGTGGGTATAACATACATCTCTACCCCTTTGGAGATACGGACGTAAGACTATATATAATAATAATAATATAATATTCTATCACATACACACAACACCATCTAGCCCAAACTAAGCAGAGCTTGTACTATGGGTACTAGACAATGGATAAACATAAATATCATTATATACTTTTTGTAAATACGTACACATTATACGTAGAAACACCCAGACCAAGACAAACATCTATGTCCATGCACACAAAATGTTTGACTAACGGGAATCGAACCAGCAACCTCAGGTGTGACAGTCGGTTACACATACTATGTCTGTTATAATATTCGTTTTTTTGACAAAGAAAGAATAATTATAATATTTGGTATTTAACCTGCCCAAGTTGAATTATAGTCACTATGCAATAACTAGCCACGATAAATTTAATTTTGTATAAATACATAATTGAGGTCAATCTGTATCTCCGAATCTACTAAACTAATTTTAATAGAACATTTAAGTTAGGCTACTAGAGTACCAGGGCTCATAAAAATCTATGGAGTAGTTTTGATATGGGACATGTTTAGATAGAGAATACTAAAATACCAAAAACAGGTAATTTCGCCACAGCATCTACAGTACAATTTACCAGGTAGGTATTTAATAATAAATTATGTTGTGCGCATACCCGACCTCACTACAATACAATATGTATAGTTTTAAACTTCACTCCAAAACGCATCTAAGCCCGTTTAATACTTTAATGGATAAATTGGCGAAGTATTGTTAACATTGTGGTGACATAATATTCTGTATTATAAACCGAAATTACTTATTACACACTGCGTCATACAGAGAGGCTGTAATACATTGCACCTGCGTCCTATATTACGAACAATCTTACACGGTTGTACACTATGTTGCACCTCTTGGCGGCAAAGCAACAATATCCAGGTCGTGACGGCCATTTTATTTTTCACATTACTTGCCCGGCTTTCATAACAGTTGATATTTCGAGGCGAGCGCACAAAATACGAATTCGTACATTTATTCATGACTGCAAGCTGGCCACTTTAGCCTGCGCTTTGTTTTACAAATACACAAGACGAGACTTAAGCGCAACGGTACACGAGCGCATACGTATTCATCTGAATACATTCTGATCTACATTATACGGGTATAAAACAATATAAAGCTTTGTCATGTTAAATCCTTATAAGTGGAAGAGCTCATCGGTGGCAATTATTTCGTGATGGAAGAGTTCCGCCCTTTTACAGGCCTCCGCGTAAGGATAATAACACTGTTACTGAGTTTCGCCCAGTCGGTACGAGTTTCGGAGACTCACATGCTTATCCCGTTCCTTTCTTTTTTCTTTTTTTAAATGGTTGGCAACTGGTGCCGTGCGGTTGATACCAGAGGGTATAAAACAATATTATCTTAAGCTAGACATTCGCCATCAGAATTTTTTTTGTTTAATTCGTTGTTTTATAAACACCTACCTTTACACGTGTAAGAATTATATCAATTTGACGTTAAAGGAAACCTGAATAAGAAATATCGTAACTGAACGCCTCACTCTCAAAAATATAAGGACAATGAAAAATCAGCGCCTTGTTATCCCTTTGATATATGAGCAATTGCTATCAATGACGGCCGGGTCCGAATATCCATTTGCCAGGACCTCGTAAGATAATCTCGTCGCTTTTTCCTCTCGAAAATCGATAGCCCCAATTGGAATTGAGAAATTCCAAAGGGCACTTTAAATTTAAATCGTCGGAGCTTATAATGGCGATTATAATCGAATCGAATTCCTGATCAAGCAATTTATCTCAAATTGTGTATCAGCTTAATCGTGGTGAGTTGAAAAAGTACTTCATTGGCTTCATTTCATTACATTGTGGATGCTACCGTTATTTTTTTTAAACTGTTCATAATCCTAAGTGAACATACATACAGAACTCGACAATATTGATGTTTTGTATGAATATTTTGTGCAAATCATTACATTCACTACAAACTTATACTGCGAATTTCGGATAGAAAATTTTATAACACTATCCTGTTCTACGAACCCAAGTTATAACCTCATTTATACTAAGATTGTAATGAAATATTGTTGCTTATTGTTCTTGCTTGCTTGTTGGGGATACTATTAGGTACTATTGAACCCATTCCAAAAATCGTTTCATTAAAGCTATTCACTATCACTACGCTATGATTGAGAAACTGGAGCGTTGTCTTAATGACATACCATGTAAGCAAAGCCGCGCGCGGAAACTATAATCAGTAATTGCCCATATGCTCACATGATCTGGCTACGTATTTATACCTTGGTAACTGTTACCTGCGACTTTGTCCACGTAGAATTTTCTTCTTTCGCGAAACCCTAATGTTATGCCTTATAACATCACCTATCTGCCAGTGAAAATCTTGTCAAAATCAGTTCAGCCGTTTCAGAGATTAACCCGAACAAACAAACAGACGGATAAAAAAAATTGTAAAATAGTTTTTTTGATATTAGCGCCGTATATACTTTTATATGCATTTAGTAAAAAGCTGTTATTTTAAAATTACAGACACATAATTTTTATTTGTTTGTATAGATGCGAGTATGTAAGCCTCCTAAATAAAGTAAGTGGATTGAATACATTTTACGTAAAACCAAATTTATAAGCAAACCCTTAGCCTGAAAATATCGAAATCTAAACCTGACATTTTGTTTGTAATAATTTTACCGAAAAATTCGTAACATCGAATACTTTATTATCTTATCTTAAATACCATGAATAAAGGTTTTGGTTGCCACAAAATACCACACGTGCCTACTCTTAGATTAAAGGCATTCACGCCAAAGAATTTTAGCTTGCCAACAAAAATGCTTTAGATACTAGATACCACTACGACATTACTTACCTAAATCTAACCCTTCGTACACACGTTGCGGTTTACCAAAACGTTTTCTAGTGGTGTGCATTAACATATGTACGTACTACTGAAGGGAAAATAAAAATTTTTTGCTTTCGCGTTTCAATATTAAGAACCGTTAGCGTGCGTAAAAATCGAAACACTGGCCGCAGCGTATATAAAAAACATACCGAAAAATACCACATAATATATGACTTTCGTCTGACACATGCTTTACTAGGCCCTATTTTGACACAGTTATGAGACTCACACTTTATAAGATTTTTTGGTTTTGGTTTCCTTGCGCTTAAGTTTATATCGTAATACCTATTTCTTTTTATTATATACTTGTTATTATATATTTTGTGAAGCATGTGTCATTTTAACATTATTTAATGCGGCGGTAAAAAAGTGTACGTTCAGATTTTTTCAGTATAAGTTGAATAAACTCAGCGTTTCAAATCCGACTTGTAGAGAATATAACATTATGAACTTTGCAGCTTTATACAAACCGGTTTTTTAAAATCGCAAATGAAAATCATTCTGGTAAACCGCAACGTGTGAACGTGAGCTTTTGCTGTAAGGCATGGACTACATATTGCACCTAAATGAGATACTTAGATGAAAGTGTGGGCAACATTTAGTCCGTATAAACGTATTCTGAATTCTTGCAATTCTTTAACTAATGATAGTAGAGCAGAAAAAAATATAGATATAATTTGTAAGAACAACTGCCATATTCCTACGCCTAGTCTTTATTATTGCTTATGAACTTTCTAAAATTACCAAAATATATAAAATACATAAAAGAATTACACACAGACATAGGTAGCCATAATTCTCCTTATGTTGTAAATGGAAAATTATTTAAGCCAAGTTTAATTTTGGAGATGGATAGAGAGACTATGAAACGAGGATTTTGAGCAATTTGCCTAGGTATAATCAGTCCAAGCTATAGTTATTTCTTTAGTACATTGAAATTTCGTTTGAGCCCAACGCGACAGCAATAGGTCTGATGAAAACTTTTCTTCACATGTTTTAATGCATTGTTCCTCTTAAGCTGTTTATTCCCAAACAAAAACTATTACGATAACAACTTGCTTATGCAAGATAAAACGCGCATTCGTTGAGAATAACCGCTCATCTCCGGAAAAGATACAGCATTCCAATGACATAACCACTCGCCTATTTCTGAAGGCTTAGGCAATAGAGTAGTAGTGAGTATTATACACGCAGATTTTAGCAGTTAAATTGGATTGTTTTATTTGCTTTCACCCAATTACGTAACTCATGTATTAGACCCAGCCAGTAGACATATACGGAACACAGTTCCAGACTTATAGAGCCTGAAAATATGCTAGCCACTATTGAAAATTTCGTGACAAAAATCAAACAACACCTCTAACCTAGTTTTTATCCTACGACTTTTTCTCTTACAGAACTCAGTGCAAGTTAAGCAAATGCCTTATCATGCATGTTACTCGGGTCATGAATAAGCTTCATTAGAGAGAGATTTATTTAGATATAGCTCAGATGATGAAGTATGCCCCAATTTTTCTGTTACATAAAATAGTAAGGCTGCCGACATTTTCCTTCAAATCCTGTTTACAGACTATGAAATAGGGAAATATATTAACAATGATTCCTCCGGGTAATAACCGACGTATTTTTATGTTATTTTCTCTCCTAAACAACATTTTTATACTTAAGCCCCTAACACCATCTATGAATAATGGTGATCTTAGAATTTATAGGCTCGAAGACATCATTGCACTCGTGGGAAAATTAAAACACATTGCCTACTGTCTCATATTTTCTTTACCATTGTCGGTGAAAATATTGTTATTTGAGTGCATTTCCGTGTAATACGGAGTAAAAAAATTGCAGTACAATTTTCATCGTACTTAAGAGACGCGTTAAACGTAAATCATGCTTGTGTGTTTTTTGTTAAATGTAAGTAGCATACAAGTATGGAAATATGTCTGTATAATTAAAAATTACGATTTTTAATCCTCATCTTCGATTCCAATTTATGAGTGCGAGTACAAGTGCAATCATCTGGCTTTGAGTAGATTGGGCTATGTGTTCCATCCTAACTAATCATAAATGCGAATGTGACTTTGTTTGATTGTTTCTTTGTTATGCTTTTGCACCTTAAGTACTTGACCGATCATCATGAAATTTCGCATACACGTTGACAGAGGTACAGAAAATATATAAGGCACCTTCCATCCAGAAAAACGTACTGTTCCCGTGCGTTAATATAGATCTAGTCAATATAAATATATTATATAAACATAAATATATTGACTAAGTCTAGATTAATATAATATTTGTAACAAAAAAATAACAGACTACGAAGACAAATTACGCTCTCTACGCCTAACCTAAAGCATATCATTTAAACATATAATACCTTAATGTTATTACTCCTACGCTTATTATTCTAAGCTTATATACCTTGGTTTATATTAATAAAACCGGTTATAAAACTGAAATGTGGGAGCCAAGCAACACGAAGCCATTAACATCTATAATTTGGCGCCAACTTTCACTCCTAGCATAATTGTTTAAGTTTCCATAGTTGTCATAAGAGAGAGCCCTTCACAACACCCACGGGAAGTAATAACGAGACCCTACTTAAGAACTGCCACGTCACGGAACAAATACTCCAATCGAACTTTAATCATTTATTTCGATAATGAATTGATGGTGAAGAATCCCAGATCCTTGACTTTTAACATTCATATCTGTAAGTCAACCATGTAATCAATTTTCTTTAGTTAGTCTTACACTAATCAAAAGTTCTGAGCGTTGTATCGCTTAGTAAATAATTAAATAGTAAAGTATTATAATAAAATTTCATCATTTTAATCCAACAAAGAGAAATCCTTTTTCATTAGTAGATACTAATTTTATTAATTTAAATTTAAATGAAAAGGTCACAGAAAAACAAAGATCGGACATAGGTATTTTGGTCTATTACACACTCCACCATATAATGCCGAAGAGATAGACTATGGGGAAGGGCCTACTCCTTTCCTATAGCACTCCCACATCTTGTCAACTAGGTTCTACGCAATATAAGAAATTGTCGTCCATCGGGCACAAATAAAAAAAACTCAGTATTACTCTGCGGGACCTTGGAACCTAATCTGGCACTCTGGCAAACTCATGCTATATGAGCATCGAGGCACCCGAATATAATATTCAAATCTTTATAAAGATAGACCTCGATTTTTTATCGGCAAATAAGAAATATCTGTACTATAATTGAATTATGTAGTCTAGAAAGTTCTTAAAGTTGGACACTTCAAAAATAACGTCATTTAGAGAATTTTATTTGTAAGATCATGCATTAAGTATCTTATAAAATATATCTATAAGGCCATTACAAAGTTCCAAGAAATTCATATGAAGAGTCTGAGTCTTGTACATCAACTAATGATGTGACCTTTATGTATGCTAAATTTAACTTAGATTTCAGTTAGTAGTATTATCGTAATCATATCGTAAGTCTGAATACGAATTTGAAGTAAAACTGTAACTCGGAAAGGTAAAGAGCCCGCGGCAATTGAAATTGTTTACAATCTTCTTACTGATCGCGATTCAAGTTTAGTTTTGGAATTTGGAATACGGATTCCTACAGATGTATTCAACTTATGGTAAATACAAAGTAAACTTTGAGTCAACTTGCGGACCAGGGGTCCCAAACTTTGTATCAACGCAGTTGCGTGTCTTATCGTAGTTGTAAAAGAAAGATTTAAAGTTTGTGAAACTCCTGACCCGCGTTTCTATCATCTGTAACGGTTGTAATATTATTTACGACCGCCATTCGTTTCGCAATGTTGCTCAATAATTGATCCTTGTCTGTTTGTACATTCTATATAATTTATGTACGGCCATTTCTTTTTGTTTTAAATAACAATTGGTTTTCTCTCTCTTTAACTGTCTTAATTACATTGTCTTAAGCCGTTGCAATTTATTTATTACTAGCTCTCCCTCACGGTTCCACCGAACTTTGTGATTACTGATCTGCTCTCGTGGCTCGTAGCGTGATGTTATGCAGCAATACGAATTTATTCAAGTCCGCGTGGTAGATCCAACATTTATCACTTTCACTTTTCATTATTGAATTTTTAAATTAATTTTAATATAATTTCCACCAGAAAACAAACATTTAAATTATTAAAATATTAACATTTATTAATAAGACTGATGGCTTGTATTGACATATAAAATAAGTTTGCATACTTCATGTTGTGTCAAACGAAATTGAAAAAGTCAAAGCCTTTAACAACTGCTTCACTACATGGCTAACCAATATGTCTAAACTGTTGCAGAGATGTAACCAAGTCAGAGGTTGCGCATTAAACGGGTCCTCTACAATAGTCAAAATATTAGTTCTTTGTGTTTAATTAAATATCCTACTAGATGATAATAATAGTGTAGTTTTGGGTAACCTACTTCGTAAAAATTTATTGTGCTACTTTACACTGGCAATCAATGACTTTATTAATTTTTAAAGCTGTGCTTAGTACAAGCATACATTGCTTGCAGCAATGCTTCGATACATTTCCTTACAATAACTATATCAAAACCTCTGAAGTAATGAAAATGTTTGAATAGATTTCATCAGTTTACGTCATAATCGAGAGCTATGTTCCACAATCGTGGCGTCATAGCTTGCAAAGGCAATCTTCTTTAACTAACATTCTTTATTTATATAAAGGATATTAGTTATAGAAGATTGCCTTCAGTATTCAAGATTTATATCTTGAATACTTTTATACACATCCCAGATATCGGATGTAACAAAATGCCTTAATGTCTCCTAGCGAATATTTTTCGACATTCTAGTGTGGGAGACACTAGGATTAATTCCCCTATCACGGGGTCTTTATAAAATTCAAACAACGGATACAAAGAACACCCAGATTCGAAACAACTATTTGTGGACCACACGATTTTTTATCCCGTGTGAGGATCAAACCAATAACACTCAGCGCAGTCAATCATGAGTCGATCACTTAAACCAGTCCGCCATCTGACCTTACAATGGATAAAGGGGCATAGTGAATCGCTGGGCAATGATGCTGCAGATGAGTTGGCTAGAAGAGGGTCGGGAACCACCACGGAAGGTCCATCTCCATTCCTCCCTCTACCATTCTCACAACTAAAAACATGGATGCGGCTTCGCACTCAGAGCCAACATAATAAACGCTGGGCACGGACAACGGACTGTAGACAGTCGAGAGCAGCCCTACCGGCCATCTCACCACGTCTGACACACCGCCTGCTCAACCTACAAAGATTGGACCTTCGGACCATCGTGGGGATCCTAACAGGACACTGTCCCCTGAACAAACATCTTTACAACATCGGAGCAACAGACAGCCCACTCCGTAGGGGATGTCTGACCGAAGAAGAATCTGCTGCCCATGTAGTCCTGGAATATGTGGGAGTAACAGCACAACGTAAGGAAATCCTCAACAACCCGAGGTCACTCCGCGAAGCCTGCGAAGACCCCAGGAAACTTCTGTGCTTCTGGGCGGAGTTGGGCTGGCTATCTCCGTAACCTCACGCATAATGGACCAACCTAGAGTTCAAATGCGGAAAAGGGAGTCCAATTACAATTACAATTACAATTACCAGTCCGCCCTCATTCTTAAACCATGCGGGTAAAACCACAGTCTAAACTAGTGTAAAACCAATCAATTTCTCAAGTGGCACATGTCATGCGACTATCGATACTGTCACCGTATTTTTCCAAAGCAAATACCATTTTCCGCAATCTGTTATGCGTCCGAAAGGCACACACGGGAATAAAAAGGGCGAAAAACATTTTTCCACCTCTCAGTCGCTGGTCCAAGATTCACAGTTATATAGGATGTGCTATAAAAGCCGATAGCTAGTCTCCGGAGAAATTCTTGGATTCTTCCACACGTCACCAAAGCGTGTTCGATAGAAAGTTATTTGTAAAAGCGATTCTCGTTAGTTGTTGCACGATTTACTGGTGCCTGTGCGATGAATTATGTTTCAGATTTAGTATAGTAGTAAAAGTAGCGACAGTAGCAGTTTACAAAAAATAGTAATATGATATATTATTGTTGTTGTTACTGTAAGAGGGTAAGCAGGCATTAGTACTGAAATCCTGCATTCCTTTTAAACCTAAATTATATCTACTGACAAAATACCTTACAGAATACATCAACCAAATATAGATAGACTCCTGTCAATTTATCCTCAAAGTGTAGGCAGATTTTAAATATATCCAAATTACTCCAGCTAATCTTTTAGGTCTTACGTTATATTGCCATCTACTGGACACGTTACCAGAATCCGTGCTTCTAAAAATTTACTAAAAACATCAGATTGATGCCACAGAATCAAAGAGATAGTCAACAAAATATAACCTTACGTTACGTTCCTGAGGTTCCAAAGTTTTCTTCAGAAGACGCTTTGTTGATAGCAGAGAGATACCTTATTGTATCTGAAAACTCTCTCTCTTATAAGAACTGAGCCGTAGGACTGCCAGGCTAGGTAGGTACCTAACCTGGCAGTTCTATGCACCAGCGAGTAATAGCTAACTATGGGGTTTCAAGCCTCCATAAGCTACTGTAATAAATTATCATCGAAAAGGGAATATGCTTATTTACTTACTTGATAGTGTATTTAAAATACACAACAACAGTTTGAAGCCATTGATATATATTTAATCTGAATTTACTTCTGAGTATCTATAACAACATACTCGAGAACATACTGGTGGTAAGACGACAACTCATTAATTAAACTTCTAAACTCACCACATAAGATATTGCTTAACCTTGTTATTTTTGTACCAGTTAATAGAGATGATCATATTCAGACATCAGTCCATATAATTATGTAGGTACACCAGACTCCGTGAAGTTTAAGCTAAAAGTCGCTTGACTTGAGGCTATAAAGAACATAAGAATTATACTTAAATCTAAACTAAAAATATAGTTTCAAAAAGAAAGCACTGAGTTTCAAACAAACTGTGTACGCAATTTCCTTTTCTGAGCAGGCAAGCGGCATCTCGACTGTCACAGTATATGACATCCACGTACGCAAAGTAACCAAGAACACATATGTATTATAATGTGTTTCTTTCCGTTCCGTGGCAAAGTTTCAAAACTAACGGATAAGACCTTATTGCGAAAACCACTAAGTAACAAACAAGCAAAACTTTCCTCTTTATAATATTAGTGAAGTAATATTATATGAGAAACAGTAAATTGCGGGATATTATTATATTTGTATACGTAGGTGCTAGTTTCAGTCATTATCTTTGAAACCGGTAACATAGTTTACAAATATTTTAATTAAAATCAATGGCGTTTTATCACAGTATGTATATCGTTGTATGAATTGAAATTGTGACATCACTTAAGTTATTCCCATGCAGAGGCTGCATGGAAATGGGTAAATATTCTGCACGTGCATTTATACGTTGAAGAAACGTGAGCGATCACCGGGTAAGACCTTTGAACAATCCATAAGCGATGAAGAAGGCCCTAGGTGACTTTGGTCGCCTACTGTCATTGTGTGTATGAATAACCATTAAATAATTATGCAACTAAATGTGGATAACGCATGCCCAACTAAGTATCCCAAGACAGGTTAAATGAAATTCTCTTAAGCTTCTTTCATCAATCGGACTTAATTCCAGATAGACGGCAAGAAATTCTAGTGAAAATGCTACTAGAAACAGAAACCTTTTATGAAGCTCAAGCGAAACATGCCAATAATGACATAAACCTTCTAACCACCAAAATAACACCACAGGCTTCGATAGTTTAAGGTAAGAGACCAGAGTGTTGTGGTTGTGGATGACACTTGCGATATAAATTTGCAAGATATTAGAGTTGGATTTCTCCAGATACCAGCGAGGTCAGGTTCACGGTACCTCAAATTAACATTAGTCTTAAAAATATAACTAACGAACAAAAGTGTTAAAACCTTGACCCAAACTCTAACATTTAATTAAGAAATAAGTCTTATAATATTACTTTTTTCAAATTCCGACTATGTATGTACATAGTCATAGTATGTAACTTATATTTATCCTAAATCTATCATTAATTTTCACACACATTATAGTGATCAGTAATTGGAATATTATTAGTATTTTTATAGATTTTTTCATTATTATTGAATGTTGCTAATAATTATACCTTACTTGTTAATTTTTAATTATTTAAATTGTTGTATTTATTTAAATGTAATATTTGATTAATATTTTTATTTTTTATTTCATTTTCTTTATTTTATATCATTTTTATCTTTTTATTTTTTTATTGTCATTGATTTTTTGTAATTTCTTTTAGTTATATGTATTATGTATGTACCTACTGTATTTGACTTACAATATTTTTGTTGTAGCAGTTGCTGCAGTTGCAGAACTTTAACAGCAATTAAGTTCAAAACAAATATTTTACTAACATGTGGATAACGTTGTGAGGTACATACTTACCATCATCTTTTTCTGTAAGTTATTTAATTTAAGGTTTGTATGTATCTGTTTGTTTTCCCAAAATAAATAAATATATGTGATGGTAGGCTTTTAACGTCGATCAGTCATCAATTGACATTCATATAGACGTGTAGAGGGATTATGTAAACCTACACGTGTAACTAAAGCATTGCATATAGGCAGATCGTATATCACGACATGTTATTAAGCCTATTAACATTCAAGGTAGGTACTAGTTACATTAAACAACACGTAAGCGTATTATTGTGTACTATGTACTGAAAACAAGCAAATACTGGCTAATTGTGCCTAATACGCAGTATTTTGGTTATGTAATTAATTTGTAATTGTAGTTCTTGTGTGATATTGTTTGTGTCGTTAAACAGTCGAAAGAGTATCACTCTTGCACAGATGGCGGAGTGGTTTACATTGTCACCAATACCACTGCGTCGAGTGTTGTGGGTTTGAATCCCACACGGGACAAAAACTTGTGTGATCTACAAATGGTAGTTCCGAATCTGGGTGTCCTTTGTGACCGTTATCTGAATTTTGGTAGTCCCCATCGACACAATACTCATTAACAGTGCAAAATATGCCGTCATCAAAAAACAAACTAATATTTCTGTTATTACAAAGGCTTAAAATAAAAAGAAGTATTCTTAAAATTTAAAAATAATTAAATTAACAATATGTCTTGACTTTGATTTCGGGTTAAGTGAAAAGTTTTTAATTTAGTAGAGAAGCAATTTTAAGTATCAAACCCAAGCTTTTGATCGTCAATTTCAAACTGCTTACACTTATGTCGCACGATCATCACGTCACTTTATTAGTAGAATTTGGCTTTTACGATTAAAGACATTTATTTTTCTCAAAAGATTACAATAACCACTTACAGAGAAAAATACAATAGTAAACAAAAATATGATAACCAATTAGCGTAGTTAGTAAGGTAGTTTTAACAAAATAAACTTTCTAAACCGCGTTCGATCTCCATATTTTCCTATGTTACATCTTTTTCTTTTACGTTTAGTCATCAAATTCGGTCTAGTTGCAGCTGAACAGACTGAACGTATAATATATGTATGCTTTCTACTTGGTGGCACACATCCAAGAAAATTATAAGGCATTTTGTAATGCAGCAGAGGTGATACCGGCACTGGTTTAGGTGTTCGCCTTGCCACTACCATCACGTCAAGTGATATCACTTTCAATCGGGTTCAATAACCAAACAGAAAAAAATATTAAGCACCACACATAGTAGTTCCGAGTCTGGATATTCTTTGTCTGTTAATTCTATATCTTTAAAATACCGGAGTATTTTTCTAGGACATTTTATTGAATTAGCTTTTATGTTACGGATAACATAAAAGTAATATTCTTAATAATAATAATAATATTCTACCACATACACACAACACCATCTAGCCCAAACTAAGCAGAGCTTGTACTATGGCTACTAGACAATGGATAAACATACATATTATATACTTTTTTTTTGTAAATACATACATATTATACATAGAAACACCCAGACCAAGACAAACATCCATGTTTATGCACACAAATGTTTGACTTGTGCGGGAATCGAACCCGCGACCTCAGGCGTGGCAGTCGGTAACACTAACCACTACGCCACCGAGGCGATAAAATGTCCCAGAAAAAGAGCCAAAGGGAGAGGGAGTTAGTAATGCAGAAATTTAACATAAATAAATATGATGTAGGGGTTTTTATTAAGATTTTGACCTTTATCGCCAGCAGCAAGTAGTATTTATGACATCGTATCTGCAGCACTGTCTGCCTCTCCCTCATAGTAATTAAGAAAGCGTGTAATTAAAGCATAAGGAAAATATAATTTAAGGTACGATGAGGCTGGCATACCTTTATAAGGTAAAAGCCTCTAAAAAACAGACTGAAAAATTACCTATTGAACAGTGAAAATATTTAACAGTGTGTGATAGTGTGTCAGCTGGAAAACGTTAAAAAAGAAACGGCGACGTTCTTTGCGTACGAGTAGATCATCAGCACGAACAACCTCGACGTATAAATTACTAGATTTGGCTCGCAGCTTCGCTTGCACAAATGTAGGCTAGATTAAGTTAGGTTATATTAGTAAGAAAACTTTTTCTGGATGAAAGGTATTTTTATCTTTTCTGTTCCCCTGACGTTTATGCGAAATTTCATGATTATCGATCGATTAACAAATAAACAAACAAACAAACTCATATTCGTATTTATAATATTAGTTAAGATTAGGATTAATTATTGCATGTTAGAATCAAGTATTGAATATTCGAATATGACTAGAATAATTATAATACATGTCGATTGCTCAACAAATAATTGATCCGCAATCGAAAGAAGAAAACTTTGCAATGCTACGTAAATATAATTTTAGATACTTTCATAAATATGCCGATGTCGGCAATTATATAATTCATCGGTATAATGATGAGAGAACTAGCTTAAATGTTTACTTATTATTTTTACTTAAAGTATAGTAGGGATAATACCTGTGTCGCGGGGACCTAACAAACATTGAATCAACAGACACAAAAATCACCCAAACTTCAAACAACTATTTCAGAATCAAATATTTAAAATAATATATATTTATATACAATTGTACAAACATTACAAAATAATTGTACAAAATACAATCGTACCAGAATAACCTAGTATTTGTTTTACTTTGATGTTCAAGAGAGCCATAAATTGTATCAAAACTCCATGGTCAGATACAGAACTGAAAGCACTTATTAAGCTTTTCCACGTAATGTTCAATACAACGACCCAATTAATATTCCACCGCTGCTTGTTGAGGAGTTTCGTGAAGTATCTTCGGCCTTTATGTTTAAATTTCAAACGAATTTATATAAAATTATGATTTCTATATTCCTCCACTAAATCTATAAAAGTTATTTCACTCGAAATAAAACCGTGCATCTGAATGTAACGTAATATATTCCAATTGCATATTTCATTAAACGCATACTTTCGAAAGCATTAAGGGAGGTAGGCCTGCCACCACAAGCCGTCATTAAGCCGATCTAGGCCAACAGGCCGAACGAAATAGAGGTATAGAGGAAAATGCGAAGAGAATCTTAAATAAAGAAAAACAGCTATAAGGAAATATTTCCTTAATTAGTTCGTGCTAAAAGTCAATTTGTTTCGAAGCGTCCGTTAATTTTCTTCTATTTTCCGATAAAGAATATATTTTATGTGTGTAAGAAGCTTTTGGGACGCGCTTATTGGGGTCTGCTGAGAAAATCTAACAGAGGGGCTGAAATACCTATCATAAAGGGAAAAGTGAAAGTAACTTCACTTTATTAAAGACTTTATTTACTTTCAATTATAATACTTGCTTGAAAATGTTTATTAATGCTTTTTTGTATTAAATTAAGAAATACTTTATGCGGAAGTATGCTTGTTTGAGGGTTCGGAGATCTCGTTCCATTTCGCAGGTGTGTGAAATCAGGAATTTAGGATATGGCCAACATGGTACACTTTTGGGACTAGTTTTAATACGATGACGTATGTTTGTTTTTGTTACGTACTTACATCTATGTCCTAACGGGCTAGGCAGGCAAATATATTGCTCTCGTTAATTAGGTTTAAGGTCTATAAGATTTTGCTAGCTGTGTTTTAATGTTTCACGTAACACGCTTATTGCCGTCTAGCAGGCACTGCACCAGACCGTGCTGCTAGTAAGATTGCTTCGGCAGAAATCTCTAATAACACTTCCCATCTAGAAATCGAACATGTGTCACAGCAGTCACATACACAATTACTGCGCTACTGAGTAATATATTTCTGAATTAATTTATAAAAATACTAACCAACGAAAAATATAAAATATAATTATATTTTATAAAAATTAACTCTCGAACTTGACTTGGCATTAACAAACTTGAAGCGTCCGACGCACGAACTACCTAGAATCGGCTATATGGACTTTGTTTATACAACATAACTACACTTAGTACTGATACCTTAGTAATGACGAAGTTATAAACTAAATTAAAATTATATGTGAGCTGTTTTCTAATCCAGTCTGTACATTATAGCCGCTTAAAATATTGGCATTATCGATTAGATTTTTTATGGTTGCTCTAATCTTTTGGCAAATCTAAATATTCGAATGCGAACTTCGATATTGATTATAAGAAAGACCTAAAATGAACGTACGATACATCGTCGAGCACGATCGATCACGTACTGTATATCACGTCATCATCAAATCAAATTTCGAATATTCGATTGTGATTCGAATGAATCGGTGAGAACATATTGATAAATTACAGATGCGGCATTATACAATGTTTAAATTTTGAACTTTCTTTTTCGTAGCAATTGCACATCGCTAGCCTAAACACATGTATTTCTAAGTTCATAACTCCATTGGCCGGTAAACTGCCTACCTATTACCTCCCTTTGACAAGTGGTTCGAAGCAACTGTTCTTAACACAATCCTGCAGCACCCGAGGCTACTCTCTGTATCGTCTACATCACGTACGAGCTCCTAGTATCTTTGTACGTGACGGTGCAAACGAGTTACGAACTATATTCGGTTCAGTACCCCTTGTCTCGCACTGATATTTGAGTAAGTTGGACTATTTAAAGTGTATTTAGTACAAGCTATTGGTCAATTCGTATTTGATGCAGGTATACTGCCACTAACTGTCGGCCACACCCGCGTTATATAATATAGTTAAAATGCAGATAGAGAGTGGAGAGGTAGAGAGCAAATAGTCGCAGATAGAGAGTGGAGAAGTAGAGAGCAAATATAAAATAAATTTAGTTCGTTGCAAACAATGTCATGTCGCTACGAATCTCACTTTATTTGTGTGAGCCACAAATTATTGTCCTGAGTCTAGGTGTACTTTGTATCTGTTAATTGTATGCTTGTAAAATCACCCGCGGCCTAGTGTTAGCTACCAAATGCGAAGACATTTCTTAATAAAAAACACAGCGCTATCTATGACTTTAACCTATGACTTTAAAGCTCGTGCAAAGCTTTTTTATACATTATAGTATTTATCTATACTAATATTCTAAAGAGGAAAGATTTTATATTTTGTTTGTTTGTTTGTAAGGGTTTAACTCAAAAACTAATCAACTGATTTTAAAACTTCTTTCACCATTAGAAATCTATAATAACCTAGTAACATAGGCCATAACCTAAGCTAGCCATTTTATATATACTAGCGGTCGCCTAGTAGTCGAAATTCGACCTTAATTGATTTTAATTTTAAGTTTGATAGTTATTAAGGTTTTATTGTCTAGAACTATACGCTTATAATCACATTTCATTTAAATTTCGCCAAAGCTATACAGGTTAATTGACTATCCTTTTCAAACAAATTATTATTTACTTAACTATATTCTTTCATTGACGATATTTCAAAGGTTGCTACTTTGTTTTCTATATTACATAAAAATACGTAAATATATTATAATATAAATATAATTCCAATCCACCCAAAGGTTGCCTGTAAGATATTGCTGATATATGTCATTATAATATATTGATATATATGTATGTAACCATAGTTACGAAGAATAGTACTACGTCAGCCGAACAATGCTGAAATACTACAAACGCGATTCTACTGCGTGTGTCAAATGCGTGGTTGTATGCGTGTAATGTTTTTTCCATTAATTTAATGTATTTCTAAATCATATACATAATATTAGGATGCGCACTCCTTCTCCATATAAACTTTAACTGTGCCAAATTTCATACTCCTCCGTCCGCGCAATTTTGTAAAAAAAAGGTACAAAGTTTTTACTTCACGTATTAATATATAGGTAGAATACTAGCTGACCCGACAAACGTTGTTTTGCCATGTAAATTATTTCTTAGCGGTATGAAATATACTTTACGACCTATTCTCATACCTATCAAATATACAAAAAAAAAATATAAAAATCGGTCGAGCCATTTCGCAGGAGTGCGACTACAAACACCGTGACATACATACATATACTCACGCCTGTTTCCCAGAGGGGTCATTCATTCACTTTCATCACATTCTTCAAACAGGCTCGCCGGTTTGAGGTGCTCTTAACCTGGCCTTTATCCAGAATGTCTCCGATCTGGTCAAGAAACGTTAGCCTAGGTCTGCTACGTCTCTTACGACTGATCCATTCACACTAGCCTTATAAACTTTCTTAGTCAGTCTTTTCTCGTCCATTACAAACCAGCTTAAGTATGTTAAGCTTTTCTATTCTTGTCACTATATCCACTTTCATGCCGCATCTCTCTCTAATCACACTATTCCTTATTCTATCTTTCAGAGTCACACTATATATGTCTCTCAGCGCTCTCGTTTCTACAGCATGTATTCTGCTCTCATGCTTCTTTTGCCATACCCAACATTCACTTCAATGTATAAGTATAGGCACTAATAGTCCTCTATGAACAGCCGAACGCGCCTTTTCGGATACACTTTGATTGTTCATAAAAATGCGTAGAGCGCCTTTCACTTTACTGCCAGCAATCGTTCTCCTTTCAATATCTCCCTCATGTTTACCATCCCTTGTAAACAAAGTATCCAAATATACAAACTCTTTTACTTGCTCCACTTGTTCTCTATCAATCATGATATTACACATCGTCATGCACTCCTTTTCAAATACCATTAGTTTCGTCTTGCTTACATTTATTTCATTCCTTTACTCTCAAAAGCACTATGCATAATAGTTACCATCGCCTGCAACTCTTCCGATAACGCAAGTATTACTTGGTCGTCGGCATAAAGAAGACATTTAACAAGCAAGTCATTCATTCTTAATCCCCATTCACAATCTTTTAAATCATTCAAACAATTGTCCATGTATACGTTAAACAGCCAGGGTGACGCTACACATCCTTATCTAACACCTTTTTCGATACTAAACCATTTTGTGTAAGTCCCATTTATCCTAACACAAGCTCTGGACTCGTCATAGAGAGATTTCAGAGCTCGCATGAGGTTGCTCACTCCATACATGGACAATACCGACCAAAGTTCATTCCTCACCACTTTATCATAAGCCTTTTCCAGATCCACGAATGCGCAATAGACCTTTTGACCTTTGGCCAAAACTTTCTCGGCTATGCTCCGTAAGGAAAAGACCTGATCCGTACATCCCATACCCTTTCGAAATCCCGTTTGTGCATCCCATATTTTCTCGTCGGTTACTTTCACCTTGTGTCACAACATTTATATATACATATATATATAGATATGTATAAATTACTTTTTAATACGGCATATATTAGTATATATAAATTAGTGTCTGTAATAATACTTTTATGTGTGTGTATGAAATAGATAAGTAAATAAATATTACAACACCCAAGCCATGTAATACATTATAGAATATATATAATCTTTTATAATTATAACACAACTACAGCATATACGTCACCTAAGCAATCCTGGCTGTATCGTTATTATTGTGTATTTTTAAGTTTTACCTGCCAATCAAAAGAAGAAGACCATTTGTCGTTACAATCATGGGCACATTTATCATTGGTCTTTTTCCACTATCTTATTTCTCGCTGTAATAAAATCACTTCTTCGTTAATCCTAGGGCATTAGTTCTATACGGCTGATATTACTTTTTATGTATATGTGACAATGGAATGCCTTAAAACTGTTAATTAACAATAATAGTTAGTCCGGCGTCGCAATTACGCATAATTGGTGCTAATGTACTGACACAATTAATGACATCGTTTATATTTGAATTGCATTTCAAAATGACTATTTTAATTGTATCTTTACTTCAACAATGTTATCTTTAAACTGGTAAATGTCGTTATATTTTGCCTTATCAATTATTTCGATAAGAAGCCTATTAATATTATAAATGTGCAAGTTTCTGAGGATGGATAGATGTTTGTTACTTTTTCACGCAAAAACTACAGAACGGATTTTGATGAATGATATTGTATATTCATTTGGATATCATATAGGCGACTGTAATTTATATCTTAACATAGATCTACATTAACGCCAGCAAAGCCGTGGGCAAAATCTAGTAATATATATTCTAATAATCTATATCACACATCTTGCTGATACAGTAACGAAACGCGTCCGATTATACCAATGTCAAATCAGGTTTAATGCCCGGGTGGCGCAACATAATATTAGCTCTGCTTAGTTTGGGCTAGATGATGTTGTGTGTATATGATAGAATATTATATTATTATTATTATTATTAATATATGGCGTCAGTAAATTTTCAATGACAGCACTGATAATATTGGCTGGTAAACAGCAATGGCTCTGTCGTTACGTGGATTCAAATGAGAACAGCTGGAAAATGTGGTTATGTTCTAGAACATTTCGTCAGCTGTTCTGCCTGTTTTGCCTTTAACCTGTTCAGTTAATCATAATTCCGTACTTAGTATGTGATATCATTGGTATGTGATTGTGTTGTATGTGATGGCGTGGTGGTTTAAGTTGTCGCCTCGCCGCTGCCACTGCTCCGAGTGTTGTGGGTTCGAATCCCACACGGGGTAAAAAATGGTGTGTTCCAGAAACGATTGTTTCGAGTCTGTGTGTTAATAATAAATATTCTGTGATAGTAACAACAATAAATATTTTGCAGAGCCACATACCGTAAAACAGCGTAATCGCTATAAGATGGTCAAGCACTCTGGTTAAAATGGTGACTTACGATTGGTTGAAAAAGATACAACATCGATAGCTGTAAATTAATAGAACTACATGAATTATACATGTATGCGCAGCACTAAGCTGTGTATAGCAGCGGTCATCACGTAGCTAAAATTAAATTCCTGATATTTAAGAACCCATACAAACAAACACTGGCCATTTAAACCGCCGTATTATATCGCCCACTAAGATCGCCCTATTTAGTAAAGTGCACGTCATACGATCCATTTAAAGGACATATAGCCCCAGTACAAATGCGATCTGGCGACTCACGATGACTCTAAAACGGTCCTCATTTCCCATGCTATTATAATATTATAGCCATGGATTATAGAAACAAAGGTATAGTTGATGCCATTATATGTCATTTATATTTCACTGGTTTCTAACAATTATTACTAAGGTGAGTCATGCGGGTGATAAAAACCACACCATTAGGTGATAAACCACATGCATCCATTCGGTCGTATCATTTGTATACAAATGTTATCTAATCGGACAAATGATAACGATAAAATAGATATATCAAAATGTATATTCTAATTTTGTTTCATTCCGTTTCGATCATAGCTTTGAAAGAATCCTATGTGTATAAATTTTATTTGTTTGTATAATTTGAACGGATTTTAAATTTTTTATTTGCCTTGTGATTGTGAAAATGGGCATCTTCTGTGAAATAAACCTGTTTAAACCATCCGATGGAGCTTACCAACCAGGTCAATTCATAACAGGGGTGATAAAATATGCAGTAGACGAACCTATGGAATTTGAAAAGATCACAACATCATTGAAAGGTAATGGTAATGTAGATCTTAAAAAAAGTAATGGCACAAAAAATTCTGATACATATCGTAGTAGTGAAGTATACGTTGACATAGATAATGTTGTTCAAGATGAAAATATCGTAGTGCCTGTTGGTGCATACGAAATTAAATTCAGCTTTGAAATACCTAATAATATTCCTTCAAGTATAGATATCTACAAACATATGGGTAATTATACTGTCAATTGTAAGATTAAATACTACATCCGCATAAAATTCGAAAGACCCGGCTTTTTTTCTCGCAATAAACATTTTAAGAAAGAAATCACAATAATATCCGGAGGAACAGCAAGATTACTAAGGGAACCTGTGATATATGGAGAAACAAAAAAGCTGATGCGATTGTTTTCAAGTAAAAACAGCGTTGTTAATCTAAAAGCAACTATTCTGAACTCAATAATACCGATTGGAGGTAAAATAGAAGTACATTATGAAGTTGAAAATAGCAGTAGTGTTTTAGTCAAAAGTGTCGAAGCGAAATTAGTTGAAGTATATAAGTTTCATGCTGGAGGACATATTGAAGTAAAGGATGAAAAGGATGTACCAGATACCGATTCTAAAACATCGGCTATACAATGTGGAGATACTCAAAATATGCCTATAGCAATAAGCATACCATCTGATATACATTCGTTAGAATATGCAAAAATAGTTTCAAGGGATTATTTATTTAGGATAGAAGCTGCTCTGCCAATACCACATAGAAATGTTATACTTGATATACCTGTACAGATAGGAACAATTGAAGTTACAGGAGAAGATGCGTTTGCAGGTAACGATGTAGAAATGTGTTATGATGATCCACCTCCATCATATTGGGAAGCCATGGGTGAAACAAAGAAAGAAGACGATGATGGTTGATGACAAATATTGTAACGAGAAATTTGAAAATATATTTTAGAAGGTAAATTCATGTAACAATTATTTTGTAATTATATAAGTGATAGTAAAAATTTTGCCTATAGCAATTAGTTTAGGCATAAATGATGTATTGTCACAATCATTCCCTTGCAAATGAAGAACTAAATTAAACTGACATGGTCTTGTAAATGTAGAGACAATCTGAACAAAGAATCTGAGTCTGTAACATAAAGTCTCTTTTATAAGTTATTATAAACTTTATTAAACACAGGACACATTGATGTAAAATTTGTTTTATTTATTTAATAAAATGGTTCATGGTCTCATTACCTTTTACTGCCTTTTTATTTTTTTTACGTGGGGGAATGCTTGAAGCATACCCCTCCGCGGGGGCGGGCGGAGGGGTTATGTTGGACTCGCCGGGGTAACAGAAAGATGTTAAGAAGATAGGACTATAGATGTTAAGAAGATAGGAATATAGATGTTAAGACGGGAGCGAGATGGCAACCAATCCGACTGCCGCGATCAACTCACGGCGCTGCGATGCCCAGGCGGGGCAATCCGCCAAAGTGTGCAGCACCGTGTCCACAACAACATCGCGGCAGTCGCCGCAGTGGTGACAACCGGGCGTCTCTTGCCAGCGTATATGACACAGGAACTAGCCAAAACAACCGTGGCCAGTCATTACCTGTGTCAGCCGGAAGGTGAGGGCGCCATGCCGCCTCTCCAGCCACTCCTCAAACACGGGACTTACCGCCACGATCGTGGCGTGCCCGACCTTTTATTGCCTAAAACAACTTCCACTCTAGGTATAGTCTCTACATGACAGCCTTTCATCTTTTTAAATAATGAGACAACAAACACTATAAAAAATCACATAATATATCTGTATATTTTTAATTGGGTGTGGTAAACACGGTGTAATATACAAATAACTTGAGCCTCAGATACGGTATCAACGTACGCTACTACCAACACGCTTTGTGTATGACGTATACGTGTTAGTGTTATGATACTTTATTTACTATTCTAGTGTAGGTAATATTAATTCAAATAGTCAGTCAAAGATCATTGAAAACTGGCAAAAAGTAACTAAAAAACAGGTCGGTAAATACCTGAATTACCCCATTGTTAGAAGTCTATATAAATTCAGCTTTAACTAAACACTACATGCCACTATAACTTACTTACAATCAATACATAGACATAATTATATATGAAACAGTAAGACTTAAAAAAGATTTTTACTATATCAGCCAAATATTATAAAAATATATGTAGAAATCTCAAACATTTTTGCGTCATCATCAGCCATAAAATTAGGTTTTTCGGTGTAATTTGAATTGTGTGTATTTATAATATTAATTAGGATTGGCGTAAATGAAACTCAGAAAATTTGTATAGTAATAATTAAAAATGCAATTGAAGTTTTGTACCTATTGGTTATATTAGTATGAGTAAACAGAAGCCGATAAGGCGGTTCTAATAAAATTGCACAAGTTGTAAAACGAGTATGACTAGTGTCGTGATAAGTTATCATATCTATTGCGACGTAAAAAAACAGCAAATAGGTACAATTAAACACAATACTTCAAAAACGTTCTTGAACGCAAGCGACTAGTGATAGAGAAACTAAAAGATTAAAATTACATTTTTAAAATATTCTTCATTTATCATTCCTTTGAAACAAGTCAGCAAAGACAAAGTATAACAGATTGAAGAGAGTAATACATAACCAAAGAATACATTTATCGAAAGGCAAACAATTCTCCGTAGATACCATTAATCAGCTACTGAAACATCGCAAACTATCTTTGTGAACTGCCAAACTATCTGGTGACAACTTTATCGTGGTAATAACGTAATAACATATCTCTCGTGTTTCTATGATCAGGATTATGTTTCTGACGCCATTAACATTGACCCTCATCAAAAGTTTCTTTGATGTTATACCCTTGTTGGTGGAACATTTTGGGATTAATTTTCTTCATTCCGCAAATGTGAATTATGCATACCCGGTAAAGCTAAAAGATTTATTTGCATGTCACTAGCTTTTACATGTTCTACGAGGCTCTACATTACACTGCCTCTAAAAAAATGAGCGAGCATTTTTCGGAATAATATGTCACACTCCGGTCCACTAACTATTTCTATGCAAAAAGCAAATCACGTCGATTCACTGACCATGGACGACTATATAAAAAAATCCAACTAACTGACATAGTTTCATATTTATTATAGTAATATTAGTAGGGCTTTTTTAATGGCGGCCATTGCACTGGTCATCCTTTGTCGCAGGGGTCTTTACACACATTCAAACATAACACAAGGAACAGCCAGACTCGGAACAACTATTTGTGAATCACACACATTTTGTCCTGTGTAGCGATCGAGCCCACAACAGTCGCTAGTCGGTGCAACGTCAGTGGCGTGGCGACCACTTAATCCACTACGTCATCCGCGCTGGTATCTTCAGAATGCTATTATTGAATGGCTAAAATAAAGACAATTAATATACAACCTATGCTGCGGTTAAGGTACTTCACATGGCATAAACAATAGTTATAGATATAGCTATACAGATCTCACCGTTAATTGTATAATGAATAATACATCTCTCCTAATAATATACTTTTCACACGACAGCATCGTTGCATATACATATGTATTATGCCATTCTAGTACATAGAAATAAAAAGCAAAAGGCGTCGAGAGCATATTACCGCTTCATATCAGTGCAAGCTGCAATTGGTGCACATACGTGCCCGCTCTAATGACGTGTACGAGATCCCTTGAAGTAAAGAACAAGTTGATAATAGCTATCTCTCGTATACTTAAGATATAAATAGTGCATTTCAATATAACATGCACTTTCAATGACGCTTAGAGAAACGATTCTATTACATAATGTAAGTTTATAATAATAAATATTAAACTGTCCCACTGCTGGGCACGGGCCTATTCTCAGTGTAAGAAGGGTTAATCTATAGTTCACCACGATGGCCTAGTGTGGGTAGGCAGACTTCACATATTTCTGAGAACATTATGAGGAACTCTCAGCCATGCAGGATTCCTTACGATGTTTTCCTTTGCCTAAAGCGAGCGCTAATTAATTATTTAATACGCACATAACTTCGAAAAGTAAGATATGCACGCCTTGGGATCGATCTCGAGACCTTTGCGTGGCAGTCCAATGGTATCCCAGTAGACTACCGCTGCTTCGATTCAATTTGATAATTTAAGTAGAAAATTTACTAAAAGCTTTAATTGAAGGCTTTGATAATTAAGATTATCCTCGAACAATTGAACCTTATAAATGATTGCAGCCAAATAACCTTGTAATGTTTTGCCTGCTCCTTAAGAAGTTACTACTACACATAACAGCAGTTTTGCCAGCAGTAATCTATTTCCATTGTGATAGTAGTATAGCAACTCTTTTATTGGAGGGTCAACAACGCTTAAGTGATCTTAAGTAGTAAGTGTCTATAGACTTCGATAACAAGCTATCATCGATGGTTCTCATGCAAGCTTGTCACTTTAATCGGATATATCAAATAAATAACTATTTATATAAACTTTCCTTGGTAAGACATGCTAAGAACCATTAAACGTACTACAACTATGTCGAAGAAAAAGCTCGGCGAGGTTTAAGTGAACTTCGTTTAAATTAATTAATTACAAAACTTATGCTTATTGAGTTAATACTTAGTAACAAAACGTTGTTTAAAACACGCAAATAAGAGTTCGTCTTATCTACTTTAACTAAAACTAGAAACTTTTAAACATTAATTCTTACTTATTACAAGAATCTTAAAACATTATATTGCTTGAATATTACAATGAAAAGTTTTTCTTCAGGCTACAATTATTACGGCTGAGAGAAAAATTTCACCGAAACATGTCTGCTTAATATTCTTCGACTGCGTACTGAAATCTGTAAAGACAGGCGATATTTCACGAACACAATACCAATTACGAGGCAATACATGTTCTAAGAACGGCACGAGTAAACAGAGACAGGCCTTATCACGTACCCACACGTGGTACACTAGAAACACCTGTGTTTTGTAACAAACTACTTGATTAAATTCCATAGCGGTCCGTCATGTTGTTAGGGTTGATTTATGACAAGTGTAAATCTTGAGGGCGCTCAATATTCCGTGTGAGTCTCTTCATATTACATGTTCCATAAAGGCAACCTTAAATTAAAAAATATGATAATTCCATTATAAATCGGACATGTTGTTTTCAGGTTCTGGTGTCGAAAAACGAATGGTGATACATATTTTACGTCTCATTATGTCTGTGTTTAGTTACGTATTGTATTTGTATAGTAATATGAATCGATTTTGTGCGGTTTTCTTCAAAATATTATCAAAATAGTTTTAACTGTACCTAATGAAAATTGTCAAGTATTTTTTTATAATCATTTTTAGGTGATGGGTTCAATTTTGGAACACGCTAGTAAATCCGAAAGTTATGCAATAACAAACCAAATATTCACAGCAAAACTTTGAATGGTTTCGTGTAAAGGGTTTATTGTAATTATCTATACTAATATTGTAAAACTGAAGAGTTTGTTTGTTTGAACGCGCTAATCTCAGGAACTACTGGTTCGAATTGAAAAATTCTTTTTGTGTTGGATAGCCTATTTATCGAGAAAGGCTATAGGCTATATAACATCACGTGGGTCGTAGCATAAGGGCAGCGCAGTAACGATAAACGCGGGTGAAACCGCGGGAACATCTAGTTAATTTATAAATAATGACCGACAGAATACATAGGTATACAAATTTACTTGACGTAGTTCTTAGCATAACAACACATACATATATTCTCAAAAGTCTTGACAAATGTCTACCTCTAATGAATTGCGCCGACAATACTGAAGTCTAATTAAACAAATGTTACAGAAACCATAAACTGGTTAAATTAATCTTTGTTTGGGACATATTCGTTAGTTGTTTACTTTAACAGAACATGCGTATTCGATACACGTGTTCCATTATAATGATTATTAAATATCGAAAAAAAGTGTAAAGAAAATCAGGTAAATTACATCCCATATTTTGCTTTACTTCTAATGAGCGAATATAAAATTATACGACAAAATCTAATGAAAAAAATTAAGGCACCCTCCGGTATTCTGATTTTTATAATCTTGGAATAATTAACTTAATTTAGTTAGCAGGCCTTTTACCACACTGCTTGCCTCTCATCACACTGATTAAGCTTAATGCTTGTGTTAGCTACCGTATTCATCGTCGCATTTCTCTCTCAAGTAAAGACTCTGGAAGGTACGAAGTACATACTCTAAAATATGATCAAGCCTTAATTTCATACGCAGTATATGCTTCTTTGCAATTGTCAAGCTCGATTTCTTAGGCAAGACTTGTTGGTATATAAGAACGCCCATTTCTTATTCATTTCCATCACAAACATAAACAAATAAATTATTAAAACAATTTACTAATTATTACAATGAATTGACCATTATCTCCGTTACAACATGCAATAAGTAGATATATTATACTATTCAAATCATTTATCAAATACAAATATGATGAAACGAAGAATTTTGTACCTTAATCGTATTCATAAGAGTTTATTTTGCTTTAAGCTAAAGGTAGACTTTTCTTTTACTTTACTTTGCACGAAGTAACTGCTTGGCACGTTACTTGTAACATAATTTTCGTCTTGTCTCATCTAAATTTCTGGCTATCGAAGATTTTTTATTCAATATTTTCTCTTAATCGTCCGTGTCCTTTGAATCAAAACTATCTTACAGCGTATATAAAATTTTCGTCATATCTTATATCAATGTTAACATTATATTTTGTTATTTTGATGCACATAGAAGGTTTTTTTTCAATTCATCACATTTTTTTGCCTATGTATAATTGTAAATTCGCTGATAGTTATCATTTTTCAGTAGAAAAACTGTCTTGCATTAAACTTAGTAATAAACCAAATCGATAATGATTTACGGAGAACGTTTATATTTTCAAAAGGATATGTGTACAGTAGCAACGCAAAACTTTTGAATTATGCCGAAACATATATAATATTCAAATACACGTAAGTAAAAGGCAAAACAATGCACAAAAAACACTAGGAATTTGTCAAAAACCATGTTCCAGGACAAAGACGAACTGCTCCTGTCATATTTCATTCAATTTTAATACAATGGATGTCAGTGACGGTTATACAGACTCTATAAATATGATACGTACAGTGCTCCTATAGTTGAAATGACGACGCTCCTTGCGCTTTTCATCGTACGTATTATTATTAATACTTTTGTCTCTAGAAAAAACTCGGCGAATAATGTATCTTGCGCTGTAACACATAATAAAATCATATCATGGAGAGAATCCGAGATAATCTTTTTATTGACAACGTATTCGGTATTTATAAAAGTAACCATATTCATATTCTCTCTGTCACGCGTTGAGACCTCTAAAATGAATAGTGCAAACGTTCTTATAAGGACCTAAAAAGAGTAAAACACTTTAATGCTTTTAATGCACCAATACAGACGGCGTGTTCGGACTTTATATTGCGAACTTTACTTTATCCAGGCATGGCTTTAAGCAGCTAACTGTGACTTTATATATTTGTTAGTTATATTATATTATGTAGGTAAGCAGCGATAGCTCAGTGGGCAGACCAACAGACTGCAATGCAGAGGGTCTCGGGTTCAAACCCACGTCGCACACCTCTGACTTTCGGAAGTTATATGACTTTTCGAAATTATGTGCGTATTGATTGACAATTATCGCCTGCTCCGTGCCTCGGAGAGCACGTTAAGCCGTCGGTCCCGGCTGCCATGAACATCCATGGCAGTCGTTATTGGGAAAGTCAGTACCCTCTAATATCCTGACACTGGTCTAGCCTTAGGGTATTGTTAGCCTTCGGGTTGCGGAGGTCAGGTGGCAGCCGCTCCGTGTAAAAACTGATATCCAGTCAAATCCGGTTAGACCAGAAAAGCCGATCCCAAGTGGCTTGGGAATAATAAAGGCTAAGAGAGAAGAAGATTATATTATGTAGGTATACTTAGCTTATAATATCGTTTTAGGATATCCTGTAAAGATTTTATAAATGTGTTTAATTAAATAAATAAGTACACTACATCCATCTACCAACTATATAATATTAAAAATGCGAGTGTGAATTTGTTTGTTAGATTGTTACGCTTTCACATCGTTACTACTTGAGCGATCGTCATAAAATTTCTTATTCACGTTGTCAGGGGTACAGAAAAGGACATAGTAGTACACAAAGGTACCTTTGATCCAGAAAAAAAGTATGGTTTCTAGTAAAGGAGCGGGCAAAGCTAGTAAAGAATAAAGAAATGTTCTTTACATAGAGCATATAAGAGTACTTTATGATACGCTGACAATAGTGTTAATTTTGTTGCTCATGTCACTGTGAATTAATTATTAATCCTGTGACATATTTTTCTTGCAAAGTCTATAAAAAGAGCGATTTTGAGAACGATTCAATTATTTATTTGCTTTGTTGTTGACGTGAAATTTGAGATCCACTATAAATAAAGTTACTGACAACACGAAATGTTTTAACTAATTTAACGATTTGAAATGTTCTATTTTCTTCATCTGTGGACGTTTCTTTTTACCTGCAAAACATATATTTCATAATTTTCTTAATATTTTGAATAATTATCAATGTTATTCAAATAACGGCGGTATTACTACAAGTTCAAAGAAACAGGTAATTAGGTATTTGTTTTCCAGATTTTCCAGAGCCTAGAGCTACATTATTTGCGACTTATGAATTATTTTCAAGAAATAACTGTAACGAAATTAATTTTAGAAATTAGTTTTACAAGAATCAGCTGTTAAGAGGCATGGACATGGATGGAGAGACCTGGTGCTGAACGGATGGCGGGCAGGCCCACAAACCACCAGCATGTACGTATAATAGGTACTATTCTGACGCGTAACAATACGATACTAATGGCTGTGATAATCTTGAAAGTAGCTGCCGTCAGCTCAATATTTACGAATTACTGCCTCCGTGGCGCAGCGGTAGTGAATGCGACTGCTGTGCATGAGTTCTCGGGTTCGAATCCCGGGTCGTGCCAAAAAAAGTTATTGTTACCGTAATTATACGAGCCCGAAGTTAGGAAGTTGACGGTGTTAGACACCCCCGTGCCTCGGAAAGCACGCACGCCGTTGGTCCTGCGCTTGATCTCTCTCCTGTCGTGTCGGCTTACCGTCCAATCAGATCATGAGATTTAGGGATCAGAGAGTGCACTTGTGTTTGCTGACCTACTTGTGCACTATAATATCTCCTGCGCAGATGGCCAGTCTCCATTAAGATTGGCCGCCGTGACCGAAAATCGATCTGGCGGACATTATTATTTACGAATTAACTAGAAGGCACTATGGCTTATGTCACTATAAGATTTGTCATACCATAATTTTAATGCCATTGTCTTTAAAATACGTACGTTTTACTCTACAGCAGTTCATTACATGCACATAATAAATAGATATGTCAATTTAAAAGTTTCATTATAAGGAGAAATTTTAGTAGTTCAGAAAATTACTACTTTGATAAATGATCCATATGCTGATACACTAAACCTAACATGGTACCATAATATCACATATCAATGTGAATTGGTTATTGGCTTTATCAATTTACAAAGTCATTTTCTTAATATCTTGTCGTACGTTTATGTGAATGTTATATAAATAGACATTGAAATAAAACTAATTTAAATTTTGGTCGACAAAACGACTTTTTATTTTAATATTTACCTCTTATATACTTATATATTTTACAACGATTATATTTACAAATTTCGTAATTATTTAAGTTGCTTTGCGGCAGCCATGGTCTCTCCCTGACCACGAAAGGATAAAATTCGTATATAGTAGTTCAATTTCAAAGCCTATTGGTAGCTACATGAATTTTAAAAAGTAATTTTCTGCCAAATCTGAATATTTGAGCAACACCCTACACGTGTACTAAGGATGAAGCTTGGCAGCTGTTCTTTTAAAATACTCTCAGGATCAGCAATATTTGGAGTCGATGTTGTCGATTAGTACAAAGCCAGTTTTCTATGAATTATACTCGGCAAGTTTACTTTATTACCGTTTTCACCGCTGGCGCAATACCTATGTACGATCCTTATACATAATTATGATCAAACAAGATTGATTTAATATATTATTATTAAGATTATTAGTGAAACACTTTTCTAAATATAGAAAATATGATCTTGTTTATTTAAGTTATAATTAAAAAGCTAGATAAAAGTTATAATTATTAAAAAAGCTATCATTATACAACCGCCACCTAAGTATGATTAGATTTACTGAATATAAATTTCATTTTTAAAAGAAGAACAGATTTTAAATCTTAATTATATATTTATACACGAAAAATACCATTAGGAAAAAGCATGATGAAATTAATGAATACTAATGGGATCTTGAAAGTTTTTGACTTATTTTACAACCCAACCAACAAATTTGCAGGTACGTTCAAAGTGGAAATATGACGAAAAAATTTCATTTCAATTTTGAAATTTTTCAAGCAGAACGTTAATTTTCTTTTGTTTGCCTCCGCCGTAAAGTTTCAAGGGTTTAGGTGAAGAGAAACATAACGATTGTAACTTGATACAAAATGTTTAACAGACTCGTTTTACGTCGACTTTCGTTTTGCTCATATTTAAACTGCGATGCAATTTAATATTTTTTTCTGAATAGCTTAGATATTAAAGATGAAACTCATGTCCCTTACGTCTAATAAGATGTGTCTTTAAATAGTTAAATTGAATACTGGTATGCTACTGTCTCGTTGGTCTCGTGGCTTAATTATGTCCACGATCGCAAGTCCCCTGGTTCGATGCCTGGATTAAGCAAAGCATTATTGGATAGTTTTACTAAGAAATTTTTATCAGCAACACAGAGTCAGAAACTGTACCCGTTAGACGGCATAGGCTAACAAAATGCATTTGACGAAATCCTAACTAATATTATAAATGTGATTTCGAGTTTGTTGTTATGCTTTCACGTCTTAACTACTTGACCGATCGTCATGAAATTTCGCATACACGTTGTCAGGGGATTAAAAACATAAGGTACCATTCATCTAGAAAAAAGTTCTGTTACTAATTTAACCATTTTTTACGTGGAGGGATGCAATGAGTCATACCCCTCCGCTGGAGCGGGCGGAGGGGTTATGTCAGACTCACCGGAGAAAAGATGGTGAGCGAAATCCCGGTAATACCGTCTAAACTCACCACGGTGTTCCTCGACATAACCGCAATCGGCGGGGCCGCCCGAATCACTTTCACATGCAATCGCGACTCCGCCGAGGTTTCGGCCCGCCGCCCGTATGAAACGACAGGCCACTACACGAACAGACCTACCCTATGGTCACTTCTCAATTTTAACCCCTTGAGGAGGGACGGACACACGACACAGAGGCGTGCGTGGGAACACGACACGTGACGAACATGTGACTACTTACATTTACGCAAGCGAAGCTGCGGGCAAAATCTAGTGTTATATATTTGTCTATGTTATGTTATATTATACCTTACATAATGTATGTCACAAAAGCACTATGCTTTTACTACAAGAAGATTTTAATATGGCTTTTCTTGTTAAAGAGTTACGACGCTCATAGCGAGTAATGGGGTAGTTTATACGTAATAATACCTCCCCAGCGTAAGTGTTATTAAGATTATAGCGTGTCAGGTAAACGTTCAGGACGAACATTATATGTATATAAGTAAATAAATAACTCAAAACTCTGAGACGGGTAAATTAAACTGAGAAATGAAAGATATTCGTGTATGAAAGAAAGGTCTTAAAATTTGCTCGTGGGACTCAAAAACATTTCAACAAATTACTGCACGGATGGCGTATTTGTTTAAGTGGCCGCCTTGCCGTTACCATTGCGCCGAGTGTTGTGGGTTCGAATCCCACACGGGACAAAAATTTGTGTGATCTACAAACGGTTGTTCCGAGTCTGGGTGTTTTTATGTCCGTTGTTTGAATGTTTGTAAAGTCCTTCGCAATACAGGAACTATTCCTAGTTCGGGAGATATCTATTAAAAATATAAATATAAAAAAATAGGTAATATAATGATTACCAAACTATTAGTACGTTGATATCTAAAGTATAGCTGTGTACTTGGTGTGTCCACTTAAGTAGATGTTATTAATACTTATTGTCTGACTACAGCAGGATTATTCTATTCTGACTTCAAAACAAAATACTTTCGATGAAAAACTATTTGAGAACGTGTCGCAACATTAAACTGTAATACTTCAGAAGCCTAATGTTGTTACTTACAATTTGCACATGCTCAATTATTATGGGGTCGAAAAATGTTATTGGGAAGTAGCTCACTGCACCGAATATAAAACTGTGCCCCATAGTCAACGGGAGTTTAGGCTTCATGGCGGGAAATAAATTTTTTTTCAAGGTTTCTTATATCTCACCATAGACATATAGTCATCAGTAAACCAAATATCAAATGACTACAAATTGCCACTAAGCACCACATTATTACATTTATTATAATAGCTAAATCCATTTTAACAGATCCACGCACATAACAAACAGAAATCTAGAAAATAAATGCACATATGTATAATTTTGTTCACCCAAGACTAATTACATAATAGTTCCTATACACACAAAGTAATTTAACAACAATCAATTTACGATAAAAACGAGCGGTTTGTTGTTTCAGGAAACAATTCAAACAACAATTGAAAACAATTATTCCCCCAACAAAACATTGGAATATAAAGATAACATTAATATTCCTATAGGAAAGTTTGGCCCAATTTAATAATTTACAATAATCCATACTGAAATATGATTTGACTACACAAAAATAGGAAATGTTTTAGCCGCCGATACCTCATGTCTCTTTCTCCTTTGACTTTATTGGGTCTCTCACTCTCATGATAAGTAGGACAGAAAAACTTAGACCAGACATGCTAGTAAGTAGTTAAAGCATTAGAATAACGAAAAACCAATATGATATTTTTTAACATTGAATTTAACAACATCTACTTTTCGGCCCTTATCCTACAATATCAGTTATATGTTGTGAATGAACTCGGCAAAGCACATGGAAAGCGGGCTAGTACTACATTTATTTTAATAAAAAATATACTTTCTATACAATACTTGTTCTAGGATTCAAGTATTTTAATAAGGAAAGCCAGACTTTTGGTTTATGTAAAGGTATACCACCTTTGCTTAAGACGTTTAGTCTGTTTATATTTCTGATCTATCTCTCTTTCCAATGCTTCAAAACTCATCATCCTCAAGTTATGGCGTATACAAAATTTTGGGGAGACGTAAATTACGTTTAAACAAACAACAATTTGAGTAAGCAGTCAAGTTTGTAACGTTTATGATTGTTGTTTTATTACTGTATTTACTTATCAGGTAAAATAAACACCAAATTTTATTACTCACGAATTTATTTAAGTGTCGTATTGTTCCGAGGACTTGATTCTTGCCTTTATATACAGTCGATTAATACTTCATTAGTATACGTACTAAATATCTTAGTAATGTAATAGGGGTTAAAGTATGAAGTTGCCGTTGTATATTAATAGATACTTTGAATTGACATAAAACCTTCATGGTGTGAGATTTTCGAGTGAAAATTTTTTCACATGATATCTTTAAGATACTTCTTTTAAAAAATGTGCAACATTCAATTCTCGACTTTCAATTGTCTTTTTTTTATTCTACTTAGACGGGAAAGCTGGATACTTAGAAAATCCGAGTCATTTTTGAATACGAGTTCCGACACGGAACAAACGCGGCAGAAACGGCTCGCAATATCGATGCTGCGTTTGGAGAGGAGACTGCTAATGAACGCACCGTACGTTTTTGATTTAAACGCTTTCTTAATGGAAACTTCGACTTGAAGAACGAATCACGTGGAAGACCGCCCACATAGGTGAATAACGCTGAATTGAAGTAAATGTTAGAAGCCGATCCGAGTCAAACTACCCAGGAATTAGCGGCATAGTTTAACGTTACCTTACCTACAATATTGGCTCTATTTGCATCAAATCAATAAGATAAAAATATATGAAAAATTGATGCCTCATGATTTGACAGATCTGCAGAAAGAAATGCATGTTGAAACTTGTGTTGCCTTGTTGAATCGGTACAGAAATGAAGGAATATAGGATCGAATTGTGACATGTGACGAAAAGTGGATTCTTTATGTTCCCCGAGTCGTAAGCGAAAAATGCAATGGACCCATGAATGACCCCAGGTCAAATGCCGCAACAGTGCCCTAAAGCCAAGCTTACCAATGAAAAAGGTAATGGTAACTGTTTGGTGGTCTCTTCATGGTGTTATGCAATATAGCTTTCTCAGCTTTCTTAGCTCAGGTCTGGTCAAGCAATAACAGCAGATGTTTACTGTGCCGAACTTCGAACAATGATGGCGAAATTGGCAGTGAAACAGCTCCCACTCGTGAATCGATCTTCACCATTATTGCTTCATGATAACGCAAGACCTCACACTGCATGGGGAAACTGCTGTAACTCTACAGGGGCTGCAGTTAGAAACCATACTTCATCCTCCATATTCGCCAGACCTTGCTCCAACGGACTACCATTTTTTTCGGAATTTGTACAATTTTCTACGTGATAAAAAGTTTTCTTCCCAGGAGGCAGTACAAGATGCTTTTACACAGTTTGTCAAATCTAGATCCCGGAGTTCTATCGTAAAGGCATAAATGAACTTCCGTTTAGATGGCAGCAATTTATAGATAATGAGGGTAAATATTTCGATTAAATAAATATGGTACATCTTAGAAAAAAACGAGTTTCAATTTTTCAGTAAAAATCGACAATTTCATACTTTAACCGCTAATATGTTCCAAGTTAGACCTACGTATATGCTTTGTTTCCGAATACAAAACATTATTTCTAAAAAAATATAATAAAAGAAGACTCAGTATGTACGTGTCAGTATCCGTTTACGTTTTGCATACGACCTACATTTCCTCCAAGTATATCTTCGAATTCGTATCGTAAACTGCATACCTACTAGCATTTTATTTCGCACTAAAACACAGACCCTTCAAGATAAGGCTTCATTGAGGACAAGCGCTGAAAAACTCGACGGTATAAAACTTAACATAAAAGGTATATGTAGAAGACAGAAAATAAATGAAGATATGCTTTCTTTTTTAATCGTACCTTGTCATATAATATCTAGCTGTTCAGAGCAATTAGTACATAAGTTGTGAACGCGCTCGATAGAGGGCGCCACCATTCAAATTAGAAGTCGATGTTAAGATTCTCCGCTACTAGTATATAAGGTCAAACGAATATTGTCACATTTTGAATACTATTATTACAATAGATCAAGTCGATAACGTTGTTTGATTTACTCCTATAACAGTTAGTCGACCTCAACAGTACAAATAGTAGTGTTCCGCGAGTTACAGTATCGGCAAGTTCGGTGCTTTAACACTAGCATTATAAAGATTTATTTACAAAATGAAACTTATATATGTATGTATAAGAAAACACTATAGTTTTGTTTAACGATGTTGCATGTTCTTTTTTTATACTATCACGGTAGCAAACAAGTATGACAATAAGAGGTCATGACCGGTATGTGGTGTCTGCAGTCATTGGCCACAGGTCATGTAAGCAATAATAGGCACACAAAAATTACTGGCTCGGGAATGCATATGTATGTGCGTAAACACAAGTGCACGTTCTTTTCCCTAACTCTCATATTCCGATAGGATGGCAGCCCGACATGAGGTGTAGAACCGATGGCTTTACCCATGTAAATGTATTGTCCGAGGCACACATTCGTGCATCACGACCAATTTTCTAACTCCCTGCTACTATTGACAATATCATATCAAAAAAACCTTTTTGTTGAACAGCGTTTTGTTGAACCAATTAACTCATAATATTATTCACAGCAGTCACATTTCTTGCTACTCAATCACGTAATAATATCTAGAACTAAAAATTTCCGAATCTTTAGTATTTTTCCACTGACGTTTTGAACTGCAGCCAGGCGTAATTATTTTTAAATTTTGTCTGGCATTCCAGCGATAGACACATTAATGCGATTAAGACTTAAGACAACTTAATAAGAGGTATCTACATAATTTTGACAACAATGTTCTTCACTACGATCGAAGGATACCTTACCAAAATTAGTCGTCCGAATAAGCTGTCACTGCTTGACTGACTATTAAGTAACTATATAAAGAAAATTTGAAACGATTAAATTGAATTAAGGCTTTTTGTTCTAGACCTTTTTAAATTTAATCTACCGTAAGAACAATTGCAATAGTTTCGTAATTCCAAAGATTACTACTTATCCACGTCTAGACTAATCTTGAGTCTATTGTTTGTTAGTCAAAAGAGGTTTTTACCTTATTTGAATTTGATTGGTAAAGTATTTTAACGAAATATTTATGTTATTAATTTTGGAATAAGATATGTATGTCTCAGGTTTATGGCTTGAGCATGTTGCCTAGGAAAAAGTTTACAAATTTTAGATTTCTCGTTAACTCATTCTGGTAACTTTGTTATTACGCATTCTTAGGCAGTGAGTGAGGACCTTCGACATCTTGATTAGTCTTGTTCAATGTCTCAACCATTAAGTAACCCTCGCTTTTTAAATTACAAACAATCATTTAAAACTTTGACACGATCTAATTAAAATAAATAACAATATTTTTTTCAATATAAACTATGGTTAAGGAAAATTCAATATTGGAACTTTATATGCTTAGCCTCAACACAATATATCATAAGCCTTTACTCAAAGGCAGCATTGTGCCATTATCGTTTCCCATACAAAACATCGCATCCCCATATCTTCAAAACCATTTCTTCTTTATTCGTATTTGACACTCATAATCATTTATGCATTCCATGGGATGGCGAACTATTTAACTGTTACGAGTATGGCCACTATATGTATATGCTATTCCCCACCTTAGCCTTACATTTTTATCGCCGCTTAAGAGCCTTTGCCCTCTAGGGTATAATAAGATCAGTATTATCCAGAGATATCAACCGGAACCGTTCTTAATGTGCCATAAAGAGGCAAAAAGGACTATATACTAAAATACTTTATGAAGCAATTTTATTGAATAATTTTATAAAAAATATATACTTTTTAAATGTTTACTTTGTATTGTAAAATAGAACAATGGCGCTTAATGGTTTATTTAGTGTCTGTTTAAGTTAGTTCTAAAATTGCGATGACTATAATATGTAAAAGAAAAGTGGGTTCATAATTATAGAATAACTTTAAACGATAGATACTATTTACATTACACGAAAATAAAAATCTTTCATATAAACTAACCTGTAAAAGCTGGATAATTATAAGTTATTGGGATAATATGTAAAATTTGAAGTCCAAATATCATTAACTTTTAATACGCGTGGCACGAATCTCTGACTTTTCGGAGGCACCTCCGAAAAGTTAGAGGTGCGTGCCACGAGATTGAACTCGAGATCTCTGCGTGGCCATCCTGCATCTCCCACTAGGTTAACGCTATAATTAAATCATACTGAATGCACCACGATAATAATAAAATGATCTACATCTTATTATTTTGTTCTCTTGCTGCTTGCAACAAACTTTTTCCTCGAAAGGAAAGGATAAGTCATCATAAGCTGGTTGACAGACTTCACACACATTGGAGAACTTACAGACATACGTATACATACGTATGTCTACATACATAATTATGTTTATTTCTTCATGACGTCACCTTTACCGTTAAAAAATTGATAATAGCTTTTCAATTTGTAGATATAAGGCTAAATAGACGGAGATTCGTGCCAAGGGACTCACTTGTAGCAGTCTGGCGATGTTTCTTACTATATATATTCCGAGCTATCTACTAAACTGCAAGACCTGAACGTGTGTTCTTTATTTAACTGCCCACGAGTGATAAAACACAACAACATTACTTAACCATCGTCAATATTATTAAAAAACATTGCGCTCTACCTACAGCACAATGACAATGGGTAATTTGTTTATATTATTTCAAAAATCAACTCCCGCACTAGGAATCATTCCTGTGTCACAGGGGACTTTAGAAACATTTAAACAACGAACACAAAGGACAGTCAGACTCGGAATAACCATTTGTGGATCACACAGAATAACAAATCCGTAATAATAATTTTTGTCCTCTGTGGGATTCGAACCCACAACACACGCAGTGGCAGCGGTGAGGCGATCACTTAAACCACTACGCCATCCATGCAGTCACATAATTATATAAATACCTACATAGGTACATATCATGAAGCATAAATAATACAAGCTTTACAACAATATGTGGCTATATTTTGGACTACAATAGCTCGGCCAGCTCATTTGAATGCATTGCTCATTCCAAACGGCATTCTTTAGAAAACCCTATGCAAAATATTGAAGTAATATGTCTGTTATTGCATTATAGTATATTGCAGTTACACATTGCAGTAAAATAATGCCCGTTCAGGTAATGTGAAAAAATGCGATTATGCTCGATAATTACGTACTAGAGAAACGCTGGACTTTATGGCCAGGTAGTATTGGTCGTGACCACATGTCAGTGGTCAAAATGACGTCAAATTTCTACTTGTGGGGTAGATATTTCTTCGCATGGTCTATATAATACGTGGTGGATTTATATACGTTCATCCCACAAGCATAAGCCTGACATCGCCACGACAGTCTGCTTGTAACCAAAGCCAGTGCAGCCTGGTAAAAGTCTTTTGAAAAGTATCAATGTCTTTATATACGTGTTAAAATTCTTATAAATTAAGTAGAATCTATAAGTAACAAACGTCCAAATAGCATAGTAAAACGAATTCATTCCAAACACACAAAAAAATCGTATTTAAAACAACTGCAATAAAGTAGACTCTTGTTTTCAAAACAGTCGGCTAGTTATTTTAACGTCATGAGACTAGTGTACCCTTTGAAAATGTTGTGCAGTTTAAAAGTACGCCGTAAGTTAGTCTCATAAGTAGTACAAAAACGCTAACATAAAGTCTACACCGCATCCCTGGGACCGTTAAAAACTTAGGCGTCCAAATAAAAGTTTTAATGAACCATTTTTATGTTGCAAGCAGTGTTTACCGAAACAGGGGTTTAAGGCGCTCTATTTTGTATGTAACTTTTTCTACAATAAAAGACTTTTACATCAAGGTTCTTAAGAATATTTTATGAGGTTTTATATGTGGATATTACGCCTGTAGTAAAGCTATACATATCCTGACTGCAGTATGTCCAAAATGGCGGCAAGCAGCAGTTTTAGATCTTACATAATAGGTAGCGAGCCTATTATTATCCACTAGTCAAAATTTTATACCCCAGAGGCCATCATCTTACAAAATCGTTCACTCCAACGTGAACAAATGCCAAAGTGTTACTGTAATACATGTCTACCCTTGGGATATACACGTAATATTAATCAGGATAAAAAGTAGCTTACTCTAAAGTAAGACAACATCGCAGTCAAATAAGTGCTTGGGTTATAACCCTAGGGTGAAAGTCTGGAGCACATGAAGGTGATATTGTCAGCGTAGGTTCTAGGCATTTTTCACCTTTGCTTGTTCTTTACTCCAACCCGATTGTTAGTTAGACGCGTGTTATCCGTACTTAGCCCCACAATTGGACCATTGTGCGTAAGTGACTGACGCGAAAAGTTGTTCGGTTACTCATACCAATCCAATCCGTAAGCGATGGACGGTGTCGTTCGGGGTAGGTCCTGTGCTGGCAACATTTTACTATACTGACAGAAATGACAGTGGGGCGTGGGGGCGAACTACATGGCTCTGTGTTCTGTCAGGGTGGATTGACAGGAACCGCTCGGTCCCCATACCCATCGGCGGTCAACAATCGCGTGCAGCCACCATTTTGGAAGCCCAACTCGCACATAGTCATGAAGTACAAACATTAGGACTTTAATTATGCTGTCTAAATTTTCTTCGAAATCCTATCAGTGGTTAGCAAAAACAATGGGGCCTCTACTAATCTCCGCGTAAGGGAACTGCGTGGCCGCACGGTTTTCCACGTTTCGACTGCGCGGCCATGCTTAAACCTTTACAACTTTCTGAATATTGGATCTGCGAAATTGCGACTTTCATTGCTAGTGTTCTACAAATTCCTTCGTAATGTTGACCCAGTCGTTTTTCTTTTACGACGCTGTGGCTGATCAGTCGAAACGGACACCAATAATTTTGTATTGCAAACATTTAGATCGCAGAGAGATCGTGCAGATCGTCAGTCTCCCTTAGGATTAGCAGACATCGCAGAAATTGGTCTTGAGTATCTAACTTACTTTTATATAGGTAACTGCTAATCTTCTGTATTCAGAAGAACTTTTGAACTTAGGTATTACGGTAGATTATTTTAATGACTTACAATTCTAACGACAACGTTCTTCTACTTTTAATCTTCATGATATGCTATTGATTAAATCTTATAAAGAAACTAAAGGATCGTTCATAATGTTGTGTAAACCAATATATGAACGAACAAACTGTAAAACACCGACGATTGCATTAGCTGCTTCTTATCCTCTACAATTTGTAAGATGCATTTAAAGGAAAACTTTCCTGGGAACGTTAAAGCTAACAATGTTTCAAGATAAAGTAAAGAAAGATTAAAATAAAAGACTTACATTGTTTTCAATGATTTCATCTAGAAGATTCTACAAATTTTATTGAGAAGTTAAGTTTCCTTTACTGAAACTTATATATTTTTACTACAACTTGCACAATTAAATTAGGTCCTCTAGACCGAAATTTGGACACGGGCAGACGATCTCAACGAAGACTATCTAACTAACGACAAACTACGCAGGAGATTATATTTATAACGGACATGTGTGAGCGCAAACACAATTGCATTCTCTATTCCCTAACTCTTATGATTATAAGAATTAGGGGAATAGAGAATGCAAACTTTCCAGATTTTCCATCATATCAGATTTGAGATGATGGCAAATCTAGCCAGAACGGAGAGAGATCAGGCGCAGAGCCAATGGTAATACATGCTGGTCGAAGCATCTAACCGTTGACTACTTAACTTCGGGCTACTATTAAGAATTTCTTAACAGAGAACCCAATAACTTAATGTTGGACCCACCCTATATTCGATCCCGAGTGCTCATGCAGAGGTATCGCATTAAGTACCAATGCCAGTGCCAGTGGCAATACAGGCAGTTAATGCCAAGACATTTAATTCTGGCTATCCTACTTACTGTAAGAACACATTCGTTATTTGGCTGCAATCTTCTTTAGAGAAAATGTACATTATCATTCGGAGTGCTTTAAGTTTAACGGTTTGTTTGCATATTATGTTGTTTCATGTATTCCTGTGATAAGTAGGGTTTCTGGACTTCATAAAGAGTCTGTCTTTTAAGCTGGAAACACACACAATAAGTGATAGCATTCATAAGCCACAGTAATTATTTAACATTAGATAAACCATATGCTTATTTGCTACCTTAATTGAATACATGTTGTTAGGTTTATGTAGTCACCACTGCCACTACACCGAGTATTGTGGGTTCGATCCCAGGATAAAAATTTGTGTCATTCACAAATAGTTGTTCCCAATCTGGGTGTTCTTTGTGCCCGTTGTCTAAATGATCGTAAAGTACCCCTCGACCCAGTGCGGGAATCGATTTTTTTTAAAACATATATTAACGTTATATCCATTACTTAAGCCGTTGAGAAATTCTCTCATAAAGAAGTGATCCTCTTTGCAGTTGGTGATAATCATGTGTGACTTTTAAAATTATATTTGTAGCTTAAATCTTTCTTCGTGAATATATTTTCACTAATTATAACAATGAATATACCTTACTGGTATAAATGTATTAAATGCAATTAAAACTTAATGGGTTTTTATCACAAACTATAATAATAATACTCACAATGAGATATAATTTTAAACGAAATGGCTTCTTACACTATTCAAGTAACATGATCACATTATACACCGACGAAGCGTGCAACATGCAATAAACTAAATCTCTGAGAATAATTTTACCTATGTAATAATTCTCAGTGACAAGATTAAAGAGGTCTACAGTTTGCAAGTTTGTCCTAATTTTCTTAACTCTCACCCAACGTCGAACTTTACGTGAAGGCAGGTAGTTTATAGGAGCGAGTGCGTCCAAAACTGTCTCTTAGACAAAGTAATACATTTTCTAAGGCTTCATAAAAGAAATTGACTTAAAAATACTACGGGACCTTAATCTTGGCGGAGGCGAGACTTGTGCCCTACGAATAATCTTGTTTATTCGCTCGCAGTTTAATGAGATTGCGCCGCTCTAGTAGACGCGCCGTGACGTCACGAAGCTCTCACAAAATATATTTTATATCTTTTAAAATAATGCGTTTTTGTGCTGAAATTTCGTGAAAGGAAATTGTATTAGGTACTGGACTCGTCGGGTCATAGATTGATATCGTGCATTAAGTGACGGATTGTAAGTCCCGACGTCTAACTCCTTGCTGACCTATTTCCCTTTGTCGATTTTACGGCGCGGAACACGTTGTTTTCATTCCATTTGGTAGAAAGCTTTAAGTAACAGAAAAATACTGACGGATGAAAATTTAGGCTACGAGAATATTGAATCTAGCAATGATTGGTAAACAAAGATAGCTTTTTTGTACGAGTGCAAAAACTTGTAGATTTGATTGCTTCTGAATTCGTGCTCTCTCGCGTAACAGGCGTTCGAATACAGGCGTTTTCATATTCACTAATGAACAAAGCTATAACGATAATAAAACTAGCTGTACCCGCGATTACATACGCGCGATTTATTTGTTAAGTAATTTAAATTAAGCTGAGTTTACATTTCGTTTTTTTCGTTAAATACATTACAGTATGCATGTCTATACAACGAAACTAGTACTAATGGGAAGTGATCTCTATTTTGAAGGTTTTTACAGACACGCTTTTAATGTTTACGAGGACCTATGGCTCGCAAAAGGTATACACAGAGACGATTACAATTAAACTAAAAAAAATAAAAATTTCGTACGCTATAATTTTAGATAGCACGGAATTGGCAACTGTCGGGTGTCGCAGGTTCACGTCCTGCTTCATGGATTGTATTTTCCTCTGTTATAATTTACATTATCATCATCACATGCTTTTTAAGGTAATAAATATCTATATAAACATATAATACCATTGGTATATAAATATAATTCAGTTATAGCATCGGCCTTTATATGAAACTGCAAAACTGTATCGTTAAGTGGTCGTAAATTAGATCCTCTGTAGATAACTTACTCTTTAAAACAAAATTTTCACTATGCTCGTGAAAATGTTCGACAAAACATCGACTTTTCTCAATGTCATTTAAATGTTATTAGTTACTAGATCGCGTTGCGATGGCGATAAAAATATTCTTCGATGTTAACTGGTTTTATATTAGAAAAGTTTATTCTTCCATCGCAACTAGTTGTCAAGAAAGAATAAAAAAAAAACATTCATAACCGGTTGCGAAATTCAGTTGCCGGCAGGCAGTGACACAAATAAATAAATTATTATGATATTGCTTTACGTAGCTTTGTGTCTCAATACACGTTATTGTTGGCAGGTGTTAGTTACATATAGGTTATTATAGACTGTAATTCAATGTGGCACAAAGGAAACCCTGTTGTTCTTTCTGGCGCGTATTTATTGGCACTGACACTGCTGTGTTCCTGGAATGCAGCTAGATATTTTTATAATCCCTTGTACAGCCACTCGCAACAAAACTGGCTGGTTACAAAAGATTGAAACAAAGGTACTGTTTGCTTTGAAAATACAGGATAAGTTGTTTTTGGAATTTATATTGGGATCTCTTTGACAGTATTTTTAGAGAGAGCGGAATATTCCTTGCTTAGGTTTTTTGTGTAGAAGAGCCTGCCATTCATTGGCAGGGACGCATGAGGGGCAACCCTGTAAAAAGATTTTCCAATGCAAGGCACGGCACTCTTCTCAGAGATAACTCTCTTCTAATGAGAATGTAAAGGCCAAATTCCACCATGCTGTCCCAGTGTGGGTTGGCAAACTTCTTCGAGTACATTATGGAGGACTCCCAGATATGCAAGTTTCTTTACGATGCTTTGCTTCGCCGTTAAAACAAGCGACAAATAAATATTTCTTACACACATTGCTTCGGAAAGTCAGGTGACTCAAATCCACTCCAGAATTGTGGCATGTGTGGCGCTCACCCCACGGTATACCACTACGTCTTTAACAATATAGGCGTAAGACTATATTATGTGTAAATATTTCTTTTTTTTAAACTAGAATATACTAATGGGAAGGAAAGTGCATCATAATTGTTATTAATAGCCAACTACTTTATTATAAAATATAAAAGAGCGTGCTAGAAAAGGTATTTTCGCAAGAAAACCGTATTAATTTTTAATACTTCGCCTTATTAATCTGTAGATAAAAGTCACTGTTCACTGGCTAGTAGTATTCAGGGTAGATTAAATTAAATTATCGTTTGAAATCATACTTTAGAATATAAATTTCTATACAGGTACAAATAATATAACGTGCTTGAAGATTATGTGAAGTTTGCCAACCTGTACTGGGCTAACGTGGTAGATTGCCTAACTTTCTCAAACTGGGAAGAGATTTGTGTTCAGCAGTGAAGTTTAATCAGGGCTGATATCAACAATATTATAAATGCCTCAAACATTTGATTGATAAACCGCGATTTCTTCTTCAAGTCCAAAATGTTATCGATTACGTGGTTCTGTAAAATACCTTAAATCAGTTGACGTCATTCCATTTCAAAAACTACGTTCTCAAAAATCAACACTTGATTTTTCAAATTGTACGGTTTGTAGCCTCAATATATTTGAAATTTCTAATGAAATAGTCCGAGTGCCGAATAAAAACTTTTGGGACATCAAGTACTAAAAAATGCAATGGCGCTGGCTTTGGGTCGTTGGCTTTACTTGAGTGTCCTAGACAACACACTAGAGGATACCTAACTAAATAATTTAATATTAAATTGCAGAGAAAAGAGATCTTTATGAAGAATGACACAGGGACAATAGCTGTTGTCCTCATTCGGACTTTTGGATGGTTGACTTTTAAACAGGTCATAACTTTGTCTTATGAAGAATATTATTTAGCAATAAGCTTTTTGATCAAATATTGCAAGAAGATTAATATAATTCGTTTTTGTGAATAATATTTCGCTATAGTATTAAAGGAAAGTTTATTTTTAATATGTAGAAAAGGTATAGTAGCAGCTGATGGAAATTCTTACAGATGCCATTAAAGGAAAACGTAATTTAATGTTTACTAGGTAACCATGAGTGATCATCATCATCATGGTGAGTACATATTTTAGATTTTGTATGGAGGTTGATGATACTAAAAGCTATGCCTTACCTATATTATATATAATATATACCCCTATATCGAGAGAGTCATAAAACAATGACGTATCTCTGTAATACACTAACTTTACAAGACAGTAGGTACTTTAAATTTAAAACTATGTTTTATATCAAATTTTAAAGGGATTAAATATAATGACCACCAAAAATGCTAATTGAACTGCAAAATATGCTTACTAAAATATATCATAACGAGCACTTCTATGTCTCAAATCACTGCATTCCGTCTCGGAAGCGTTAGGTTATGTTAGGTTCCTTCTTAAGCCCACCCAAAAAAGGAGGGCTCCGTCGACTTAGATTGAGCTCTTTAAAATATTTTAGTAAGCATATTTTGCTGTGCAATTAGTATTTTTGGTGGAACAAAGGCAAAAAATTTAGGAACAGTTAAATACTACCCAATTTTGTAGTGCTTCATACAATTTTTTATAGATATACTTGTATCCTAATCCTAACTTATATTATAAATGCGAATGTGAGTTAGTTTGTTTATTTGTTACGCTTTCACACCTTAGCTATTTGACCGATCATATCATGAAATTTTGTATACACGTTGTCAGTGGAATAGAAAAAGATATAGGGTACCTTTCAACCAGAACAAAATCGTGTACTAAACTAACTTACATTTACGTGAGCGAAGCCGTGTGCAAAATCTAGTATATTATAAACGTTGGTGCGACTGTTTGTGATCGTGTACACACAGCGACACATCAACCTAGACTGTTTGGACTTTGAACTATTAGAAGTTGAACGCTGCGAATCGTGCGAGAGAGTGCGTTATATTTTTGTTACACTCTTTCCTTACCATTACATTGACACCATTATGCACTATCCCTTTCCGAAAATTCTCTATTTTGTATGTAGCGTAGTTATGCGTCTATAGGGTGACTAACTTGATGTGTAGCCGTGTGTACGTTTTGAATTATTTGACCAATTGAGTTTATATTCACAACAAAATAAATTATTTTGTTAAGACGATGCTTCTTTGCTGTTTATTGCACATATATTAGAATTAGAATGAAGACATTTATTTAATGAATTTTCAAACTCGACCTTGTTAAATATACCTTAGTGTCGGCCTCGATGGCGTAGTGGTTAGTGTAACCAACTGCCAAGCCTGAGGTCGCGGGTTCGATTCCCGCACAAGTCAAATATTTGTGTGCATAAACATGGATGTTTGTCTTAGTCTGGGCGTTTCAATGTATAAAAAGTATGTATTTACAATTAAAAAAATATATATATATATATGTATATTTATCCATTGTCTAGTACCCATAGTACAAGCTCTGCTTAGTTTGGGCTAGATGGTATTGTGTGTACGTGGTAGAATATTTTTATTTATTATTACCTATATAATACCTGGCTCCTACTTACTACTGGCTGGTACCTTGCTCGGTAATCAAACCACGCTCGATTTAGTTCCACCTAAGAACGCCATCTATAAAGGTATCAAGTAAACTTGCAATGATGTTAGTGACATATATTTTTAAAATGAAACAATCCCTATTTTACTGGCTGAATAATTACGTTGATGTAGTGCCAAAAATGAATATCTGGGTCTGATTCATGGCAGTTTATCTGGTTGAAATTAATTAAAGGTTTAACAATGACTACTAGCCAAGCTAGAGCCTTACGAATTGAAAATATAAATACGTACATTAACAATCAATAATAGTGGTTCTACAAAACCCCATGAATACATTAATATCACATTAAAATTCGCACATCAGCAGCCTATAGACCCCAGAAAGGTTTAACGACCGTGTATTTTACTTTCAAACTAGAATTTCAAACATAAGTCGACTCCAATATATTTATACATAAATTTTTAAATTAATGTGTGTACACAAGGGGACGGTTATTTGTGAGTTTAAATTTATTTTTATTCGTATAGTTTGTGACTTTAGAAAAAGTTACGTACGTTTAGCGTGACATAAATGAGATAAAATGTGACATCTATACTTAATATTATAAAGCTGAAGAGTTTTGTTTGTTTGGTTAAACGCGCTAATCTCAATAACGACTGGTTCGAATTGAAAATTCTTTTAGTTTTGGATAGCCCATTTGTCGAGGAAGGCAATAGGCTATATAACACCACGCTACAAACAATAGAAGCAGAGAATCAATGAAAAATGTTACAAAAATGGTGAAAATTGTCTTATGTGAAGCACATGAAGTTGCGCGGGTCAGCTAGTCTTACAATATGGACAAACACCTGTTATACAGAGAGGCAACAGATCTAAACTACTAAGACCCTGGAATGTCTCGCTCCCTTTATACAGCATCATCATATTCTTTATGTATGCTTTTCAGTTCAGGCTACAGTTAACCTAACCTTTCTTCAGAACATATTTTGTATGTAAGATCCAATGTTGTCTGTGATGAAATTTTCCATAATTGACCAATGAAACCATTCTGTACTCAACTACTCATTTACAGAAATTTTGTTTTACAAATTAACAAGTGTTCAGCCTTTCTGTGCCGTCTATATTTAAATGTTTGATTTAAATACGCCTACACTTTAATTAACCTCCAAAGTTTGGTTACCAAGTGGCTCTCTCAATTTCTAAATATAAACATTAAGGTCCCTCCAGACCGAATTACGGTCACGGCGGCCAATCTTAACGGAGACTGGCCATCTGCGCAGGAGATATTATAGTGCACAAGTGTGTGCGCAAACACAAGTGCACTCTCTGTTTCCTAACTCTCATGATCCAATGGGACGGCAATCCGACACGACCGGAAAGAGATTAGGCGCAGAACTAACGGCTTTACGTGCTTTCCGAAGCAAGAGGCTATTTAACACCGCCAACTTCCTAACTCCGGGCTACTATTGATATTTCTTAACAGAATAACCCAATAATATTTTATTGCCCGGCCCGGGATTCGAACCTGAAACCTCATGCACAGCAGTCGCATTCACTACCGCTGTGCCACGGAGGCAGTTATAGATATACCAGCAGAATATAGATATACCAGCATCTAAAAGCATACTATACTTGTTATAATAATATCAGCCCTGTTTATAAATTGTCCTACTCTAGACCTCTTCTGGTGAAACAAGGCTTTAGGCCATAGTCCACCATGCTGAACCAGTGCGGGTTGACCGACTTTACATGATTTTATCTTCAAGAACATTATGGAAAACTCGCAGACGAGCGAGTTTCCACACGATGGTTTCCCTTACCGAAACAAGCGATAATGAATTATTTAATACGCCAATTACTTCGAAAAGTCATATATGCATATATTGGGATCGAACTCGAGACCTATGCGTGGCAATCGGAAGGTCTCCCACCAGGCTACCACTTCTACAGTTGGAATACTTAATAGTAATAATAAATCGTGACATAGATTTTGTATGGAGTCATCTCAAAACTTCGCAAGCTCGTAACTTTAAACCCTAACTACCTCCAAATCCATTTACGTGTGAATTATGCCTATTAGATTATCTACGTAAGATCCATCTGTCCCTTGTAATAAGACTTCACGATGACATAAAGATTTAGCAAATTTTCAATTGGAATACCATGTAAAATCGTTCGATAAAAGTATATTACGCTCGTTATGGATATACCGTCCAATTTTATTACAATAATATTTCCCCATGTCTACAATTCGCCCATTACGTGCCAATAGATTCGCACCCATGTTATAAACAGAAGGTAAACGGAGTTCGGACTGTTACTATCGGCAAAATCTAATAACTTTATGAAAACAATGGAAGTTCAACTCAACACAGTTACACTAACCCTTTATTATTTGGCATACGCATAAAAGGGCAATGATAGTGGGAAGAACGTTGAACTGCCATGCAGGGATCTTGAGTTCGACCCTGAAGCGTGCACCTCAAATCGATGATATATCTAGGGTTATTTTTCTCACTGAAACCGATAGTAACGAACTTCATTCTATATTAACCCAGTTAAAGACAAATAGCGCTCCAGGCTGGGAAAATATCTCCATTAAATTCCTAAAACTTGCTGCTGAAATAGTTGTCCCTATAATTTCACATCTGGCCAACCTGTGTTTTAAACAGGGTAAGTTCCCTCCATCCCTTACGTCACACCTGTGTACAAGGCTGGTGGCAGAGATGAACCTTGTTACTATAGGCCTATTTCTGTTTTACCTACAATATCTAAAGTTCTAGAAAAGATAATCAATAACCTTTTACTCAATTACCTTGATAAATTTGACATACTCTCTAAGTTGCAATACGGTTTTAGGCGGAAAAAGTCAACAGAGGATGCTATAAGCGCACTTACATCACTTCTTGTTAAACAAATTGATGCTAATAAAAAGTGTCTAACTGTGTTTCTAGTTATAAAAAAGGCTTTCGATACTGACTGTGCCAATATCCTTGTAAAAATGCTGGAATAAGGGGTATAACCCTAAAATTACTAACAGATTACCTAAAGGGACGTAAACAACGCACAAAAATTGGTAGATACATTAAATTTAGTGATGAGGTTGCTATTACCTGCGACGTACCACAGGGCAGTGTTCTTGGTCCTACATTATTTTTAATGTACATAAGTAGACTCTATGACATAGAAGACCACGGACGGTTAATATTTTCCTACACAGATGATACTGCTGTAGTTATGACTGGCGATACTTGGGCGACTGTAAAGAAATCCACAGAAAAAGGTCTATCAAAGATTGCTAGCTGGCTGAATGCTAATCTACTTACATTAAATATATCAAAAACAAATTACATATCCTTCAGTAAATACATCACGACCCAACCAGAAACAGACTTTCAGATAAAAATACATACATGCAACAACAATAATTATAACAACTATCTTTGCAAAACAATAACTAAAGTTGATAACACAAAGTACCTGGGAGTTATAGTGGATCAGCGTTTAACCTGGCACAGTCACTTGGAAATCATGATGTCTAGGATTAGAAAACTAATATGGAACTTTAAGAACATTGACCCCTAAGTCACGTCGCGCCAAGTTGCCTCCTTAACAAAATTTATATCTCGTTAGCGCAGTCAGTCTTAACCTACTGTATATCTGTATGGGGTGGAGATACTTAAATTAAAGCTTTGGCATTGGAACGAGTACAAAGGTCATTAATGAAGGTTATGTACCACAAACCGTATAGATTCCCAACCACGGATCTATATTCGATTAGTAAACTTCTTAGTATTAGGAAACTATACATCTTATATGCTGTCTTGAAGTTACATAAATCTAAGCTACAAACCTGATGTACTTAACAGAAGACGGATACAAAATTTAGTGCCTGTCATTGCAGTAAAAACTAGTTTTGCAAATTGGCAGTTTCTAAGACAATCGGCTCACTTGTATAATCTGATAAATAAACAAATAAATATCTATCATATGAATTACCATGAATGTAAAAAGACATTAATAGTATGGTTAAAAACTAAAACTTATGACGCGACTGAAGCACTCGTGAGCAGTATCACTTTGATGAATTTATGTCGTCACACATTACACCTCCTCACACACGCACACCAAATACACCCACGCGCGCGCGCACACACACACACTCATATACACACATATACACAAACACATACGCTACATTCTAAACATATTTTATAAAAAAAACTGTTTCTCATGTATGTTAAACCACGGCATCATTACTCTGTGTAACCTTTATTATGGAAGAGGGGAGTATCCTGACACAGGTATCATTAGGATACCGCCATCCCAAGATAAAAGTATGTATGTATGTGATATAAAAAAAACATTTAATTTTTTAAAATTAATAATTACCTGATCGTTGATGGTTCTGATACTTTAAGACTACCCACAATTGACCCGGAAACATTCAGATTTAACATTACAAATGGACAACGCACATAGTGAAATATATAATAATATAAAAAGCAAAATTATTTATTTTCTCTACACAAAACAGCGATATCATAGATATTATATACCTCTATAAAATTGCATGCAATGTTATCATTAGAATGGCTTTTACATACAAACTGTCAACAGTCCGAATATTCAAATGCATTATTGCTACTTCTACACAATTGCAAATGCAATTGTATCACATGTGATGTAGACAGAAACGCGACAAAGATAGGAATTTCTTCATAACATGCGTTTGTGTATTTTTCTTTTAGTGAATCTTTTCTACAGCTGCTATGAGCTTGATGGTACATCCAAAACAAAGAGATAACTTTTTAGGGTTCCGTACCAATATGATAAATCTGGGCCCCTTATTTCTCGAGATTTAGACACCTAACCTAACCTAACCTCGAGAAATAAGGGACAGACGTCTGTCAGAAGTGCTTATATCGATAACTACTAATTCAGTAAAATTGTCATTTTGAGTAATTATAAATAATGTATTAATAATGCTTCACCAACATTTGCATAACACAGAATCTCCTACTAAACATGCTTATGCCTTATGAAAAGGGACTAAAAAAGGGTATAAAAATGAAGTGGAAATAGGCTTTAATTGCGCATTATAAAAAGTTGTTTTTGCTACACAGCTTAAGCATAGCTAGTTTAGCTTAATCTTATGATGAAAAATTACAAAATAATACTGCCAACCTGGAGCTCGAACTAAACATCTCACGCAGAATCAGCAATTTTATTAAGCGCAAACTGGATTAAAATGGCATTCTTTATACAAAGCAATGAATATTTGAATTCAAAGCCTTAATTGCTTTTTTGTTCAGTTGTAATCCATGACATGCAACTAACGTTCGTTTAAACTATGACCTTTCCAATGCCACTCAGTGAAAAGCTGACAAAAACTTAATTTGAATTCAAATAGATCCTTAATTAACGAATTCCATTGCTTACAAGGCAAAAAAATAAACAAAATGAATCTTCATTTAGATTTATATCAATGGAAACCTCTGGAAGCTTATAAGATAACGTGCAATGGCATTAAAAGGTCACTGAACCGATTTAGTCTTACTTAGATTAAATGCGAGACTGACTCAGACGGATTTAAATCTTGGTGTTACAATATTATGGAGACAAGAACATCGGTCTGTCTTCCAAATATCCATTCGTTCTTTTAGTCTCGCTACATTTTCCCTTTTTAGTGATTGACGTTATAGATAACAACTTTATGTTTTTATTATCTTTGTTCAATTCCTTTCAGAATCAATTTAATAGGTTACACAAGTTTTATTCATTGTATTTGTTTATGGGAATTAAGAATAAAATTTTATGGTCTATCAAACTTGTTTACGCTGCAATTTATACACATAGTGGTGAAATATAAAAATGACATTTAAATGAAACTACATATCAACTTTGTGAACAGAAATACAAATAAATATATAAAATACAATAAAATTATTATAAACTAGCTGACCCGCGCAACTTCGCCTGCGTCACATAAGAGAATTTTCCCTGTGTTAGCAATATTTTTCTTTGATGTGCCGCGCCTTTTCGATAAATGGTTTATCCAACACTAAAATAATTTTTCAATTCGAACCAGTAGTTCTTGAGATTAGCGCGATCAACCAAACAAAAAAACAAACTCTTCAGCTCTATAATATTAGTATAGATGTTAACTTTGTTGATAATATACATAGAACATCAACATACAACTCATGGGTGTCAATGAAAATATTAATGAAAACCTCCAAGATATAGTACAAACAACCGCCACTAAGATTGGAGTTAAATTAGTAAGCGAGGACTTAGATATGGTCATACGTCCTGGAACGCGAAGTGAAACTAAGTCCCAACCAGCAGGAATAATACGCCTATAATCTAGGAGGGAACTCGTCACATCGGATATCGACGTACAAGGACCCAAGAGGAAACTTTTTGTGAAGTTGGCAGTTATTTCGTGAAGCAAGAATACGTGCAAGGGAAGCAGGTTTCAAGTATTGCTTGGTCAAAAATGGCACATTACAAGCTCGGAAATATGAAGGGAAATAAGCCACCGTCATTCGAAATCCCACCGATATGGATACATACTTTAACACACAGTGCCCAAACAGCGATGCCCAGACTTCTACATCGCGAGCGTCAACGAGTAAGCAAAACCAATAATATACTCTCCATTTCGTATAATAACACGGGTTGCTTCTAGCTGCAGCGTAACTTTGTTAACTATAGTTATTACCCCTATATAAATATCTACAACATTGTTGTAAATGAAATACAACAAAACTGTTTACCATTTTCATTACAGAGGACAATTTATAGATTGTTATAACAGTTGTTGTATTTTAATATATTCTCATATAATATTTTTATATTTTTACTTTTCATTTTTGCTAATATATTGTCATGTTTTCTTTTTCAAATATTCTAAGCTTAGATTAGTATACAAACATTTTATTTACACAATAATTATACATAAAAATGACACAAAACATACACACATTTACATTTACACTACTTTTTTAAGAGCTTCACCTAAACAATACAGTAAAATCTGTTTTTATCGTAACTTAGGGTCAAAATTCTATGAGTGATACAAAAATGCATTATCCTTATAATTTTATATATTTTTTAACTACTTAACATGGATAACCTAGAACAACGCGAAAATATTGAACAAACACTTAGTATAAAATATCACTCATTAGATGAATTAGAACTCTCCAAGGACCTTTTGACTAATAATTACAACTTTAAGATTCTGACTTTAAATATTCGAAGTATACAACAAAACTTTGATAGATTTGGTCATAAAGCGTTTAAATATAGATTTTGATGTAATAGTTCTAACTGAAGGCTGGCTTCATAAAAACTCTACAATCCATCAGTTAGACGGGTATAAGGAATTCCACACGATAAAATATCTCAATAAGTCAGGAGGTGTAACAGTATATGTGAGGAACCACCATATAGCAACTGAAGTAGAGCCTGAAATTGCTGACTCAAGTTGTTTAATAGTTAATATAAATAATACCTTCAATATTTTTGGTATATTTTTAGTTTTCCCCTTCGTTCAGTAGATTAAACAATTTTCTAGAAACACTAGGCTACACTAGGCTTACCAGAAATACATAAAAAAGTACAACAGTCATAACAGGCGATCTTAATATTGATCTTTTATCCGAGAATTCTAGTGAACACAACGCAGATTATCAGTGTTTAATGGCACAATATTGTTTGTTGCCAGCTATTACTAAACCAACCCGCGAAAATAAATGTATCGATCATGCGTTTGTTAGAAATAATGGACCTATACTTGGTCAGACCATGACGCAGTTATTGTTGGACTATATAGGTACATTAAAAGAAAAAGTCAATAAAAAGAAATTCAATAAATATTTAAAAATTGATTTTGATGGACTTAAATTAGATCTCAAACGTACAGACTGGTCTCCAGTAAATAGCAGCAATTATGTTAATGAGGCATTAAGCGTTTTTGAGAACATAGTTAGTTCGGCTGTAGCAAAAAACACACAGACAATTAGTAACCGTAAAAAGAACATAATTAAACCCTGGATTACCCTCATACGCTCCATGCGTTTTCGAGACAAACTTCACGCGCAAGTAAGACTTAATCTGGACAACGAGACACTGAAGGTATCGTACACAAGATATAGAAACTTCTTTAAACAACTCCTTCGCAAAGTTAAAAGCATTTACGATAGTAAATTACTTTAGGATAATCAACACAATACGAAGAAACTCTGGGGTGCTATTAAAAACATTTGCGACTTTCCACAAAAGAAAAGTGACTGTCAAGAACTAACAGCACCCAGTATCTCACTCAAAGAAGCTTTAAACAACCACAATAATTATTTTTCGTCACTCGGCGAAAATTTATCTAGTAAAATACTAGAAAGCCTTTGCACGTCGTTTTTTATGATGCCAACCGATATATACGAAATAGACACAATAATACAAAGTCTCAAAAATTTTAATGCTCCTGGGCTCGATGGTTACAAAGCTACCTTTATCAAAAATATTAGGCATTCTATTTTAGAAGCATTTACGTTTATTTGCAACCTTAGCATGACTACAGGTACTTTTCCTGAAAGGTGTGAAATAGTCTCAGAGTCTCCTATCCATAAAAGCGGGCCTAAAGATACTCCTGATAACTACAGACCTATATCCTTACTTAGTATATTCTCCAAAATACTTGAATAACTTATTAACAAACGTGTCGTTAGTTATTTAGAAAAAAAGGCTCTACTATCAGAACGACAGTTTGGATTCAGACAAGGTAGATCTGCAGAAGATGCCGTTGAACTTCTTACTATAGTTTCAAAACATGTAAATCAAGGTCGTCGTTTTATAGGCCTATTTATAGACATTGCAAAAGCCTTTGATAACAGTATCACAGTATCAAAGTATTCGCACAGATACAGATCTGTGCGAATACTTTCACGCAAGTTAGAATCATTCGGCATCAGAGGAACTGCACTACAATGGTTCTGTAGTTACCTAAGCAACAGAAGACAATGTATTAAAGTAGGAAATCAAGTTAGTGATGAGCAGGATATCTGTTTCGGCGTACCACAGATTAGCATCCTCGGCACTACACAATTTATAATTTACATAGATGGAATACTGGGTATAGATATTCCTAACGCTGATCTCATTTGTTATGCTGATGATATAGCTATCATATTTCATGGCATCAACTGTATTGAAGTTTATACACGGGCTGCAACAGGTGTTTGTAAACTTGCTGATTGGCTTGACTCTAACTTGCTAGCCCTTAACATTACGAAAACTAATTACGTAGCATTTCAAAAAACACGTGCATCTGGTATACCAGAATGGAACATCAAACTTCATACAGACTCATGTCCTTATTACGACAGCTTTAACTCACAATGCCAATGTAGCAAAATAGTTCTAGTTAACCAACTGCGATATCTAGGAGTCATTATAGACCAACGCCTCTCATTTAAAATTCACATCACAGGATTAGCAAAGCGCACACATAAAATTATTATATAATTAAACTTTTACGCGATTCTGCGTCTAAGGATGTTTGTAAATTAGTTTACATAGCTCTCTGTCAATCTCTATTAGAATATTGCGTTTTAGTAAGGGGTGGATCAGCCCAAACGTTCATGATAGAGCTTGAAAGAGCGCAAAGTGCTGTCTTAAAAGTTATATTAAACAAACCTTTCCGTTTCCCAACTGACAGACTATATAAAGAAGCAGCTGTTTTAGGAGTAAGAAAAATCTTCAAATCCAAAGTTTTTACAAAAATGTACGTTAAAGCCACAATCAAATTCAAAGACGCAATAACTAAATATAAAAAACTAAAATGGCAATGGACAAGGACACATGTTGAGAGAGAAAAAGGACAAATGGACAAAAATAATTACAGAGTGGTGTCCTAGAAACGGCAAAAGAAGTAAAGGAAGACAGACTAAACGCTGGGAGGACGACATGAAACAAGTAGCTGGACCAATATGTTGTCGATTAGCTAAAGATAGAACAAAATGGAAAGCTTTAGAGGAGGCCTATGTCGCAAGACAAGCTGTTACCCACGTAACAAAACCCGTTTCCAACTTGTACAATAATTAAAAATACTGAACTCAATTGTAGTACCTAGTTAAGTTATAATCTATGTAAATGGAAAACAAACAGCAATAAAGGCTTATATTATTATTATTATAAGTTATAAATAAAACTGTATAATTTTGTAATGGTACCCAAGACACAGGCTCAGCCTAGTTTGGGACTAACGGAACGTCATGTACTAGTTATGTATATCATGGCAATAAAGAATAATTATTATTATTATTATTAATTGTTTTTTTCAGTAATGTGTTTAAAATTTTACTTCTGATTTATCCCTTCTTCTTAAAGCTCAGCCTAGTTTGGGACCAACGGAACGTCATGTACTAGTTATGTATATTATGGAAATAAAGAATTATTATTATTATTATTATTGAGCAGCGAAGGTCGCACCTACAACGAGCGATATAACAACTTGTATTTATCAATTACACGATGTAACACAATAGATTGAAGAAAATGCCTTGGTAGTTCCGTAACTACCAAGGCATTTTCTTCAATCTATTGTGTTACAGTGATGTGATTGATTAATGTGATGCAGTGGGCAAACAATAGCCGTCTATTGTTTGCCCACTGCATCGTATAACAAGGTATTAACAGCGTAAAACATATCAAATACAAATCCTTTGCACAATTATTACTCGGTAAAATCACTTTCAAAGCTAGCCAAAGCAATCATAGCAACAAACTATATCAATTTAATATCTAACGCTACAACTAATTAGAAACGCGGATGTGAAAGTTCCCAAGTTGGGCGCTTATTCCCTCCCCTTCCTAAACGTAAATATTCATAACCGTTACAATATTTACTAGGGTGATCCCCTTAGGCTATCTCAATAGTCCTATCTAACCAAGTTCCGCTTAATTGCCTTCAACCTCAGCTAAACGGTACACTATTAATCTAATAGTGATGAATGAGAAATGTTTATATTCAATAGTATCTTATCTTATCTTATGTGGGGGCCAGTCAGTGCAGACCGTCGACACTACGACCCAGTGGGATCTTTTGTGTCGACTCTCTCCCAATAACGACTGCCATAGATGTTCATGGCAGCCGGGACCGACGGCTTAACGTGCTCTCCGAGGCACGGAGCAGGGGATAATTGTCAATCAATACGCACATAATTTCGAAAAGTCATATAACTTCCGAAAGTCGGAGGTGCGCGTCGTGGGTTAAAACCCGAGACCCTCTGCATTACAGTCTGTTGGTCTCCATTATTCAATAGAATCATCATCATCATCCATCTCATATTATTCAATAGAAACCCGCCGATCTCTGTGTTACAAAAGAACAATTTAAAAGAATTTCGAAATATTTGTTCAAGCTGCAAAGACCCGTCGGCGGCCAGATACAATAGTTTTCTATTATGTCTAGTATTCCAGCAATTGACGGAAAATAATGCATTGAAAACTTGGTAACAAATTACATCGTTTTTGTCTCGGAGAGATAGGTATTGCCATTTGCTACAATTAATTAGACCTATTATATTACTATTATTATTTTATTATTACCTTATTCCTTATAGATATAAAACTGTTTAGATGTGTTTGTTATCAACTGCTTATCAAAGGAGCCACGCCTAAGTAGACTAACAACTACAGAAACAAAAATCATTTTATAACGCTTCGCTCACAACATTAAAACGTCGGGCACAAATCACACCTTGACTCGTGACAGCTTGAAAAAATTTTTCAATCTACTTTAGTAGATTGTACTGATTGTTGATCCGTGTGGGGATCGTACCCACAACACTCTTTGCGGCGTAGTAGCAAAGGCTGCTTGCTATGTAACAAAAATACACAACGCTGACATTGCGTTGCAACGAATGTAAACGACCGGTGTATTTTAAGACATCTTTGTTTCTTTCAAAGGGATACGTTCGAAGCCAATGTAACGCTTGACTACCTTACCAGTATGTAAGACCTAAATTTTAAATTTATAAATCGTGGCCAAAGCTTAAAACTAATTACCTACTTCGTGATGTGACCGACCTTTTCATGAAATGGTTATATTGCATGATAATATAGTCAGCTAAAACTGACCATATAATTTAAACGTCAACGTTTGATGACATGTCTATCCAAATTTCGTCATATCATTAATGTTTCCATGATATCAAAGGTTTACTAGTTATATTATTAAATAGTTTTGTGTACTAACGATATTTGACTTAAGACATTTCACTGTTAGCTTTCATTGGCGTATTATTATTAGCTTCTTATCAGAATAATTGTAAATGGTATGATCACCATACCATAAAGTAGGTGTACGTTTATCGGTTCATGTTGGTAAGACATAGATTATTCATTGATCTGACCAGACCATATCATGACTATTAATAGTCCCCTATTTCATGAAATGGAAAATACACACTGCCTACACGCAGCGTCAGTGGCAGCAGTCGGCCACATCATGAACTGATCCATTCCAAGATCTAGCCACGACATATATACCGATTATAAATATTAAGCTGTTGATGCCTAGACTAAAGCTATGATATAATCACGGTGCTGTAGTCACTTTTACTTAAAAGCCAGGTATCGCAATGGTGATTAAAAATAATAAAATATGTACAGCAATTTTACTTACAAACCTCCTATTTTTTTTAACGATCCTACCAAGTGGGCATAATAAAGATTATATTTATATTATAACTTTTGTCCACGGCTCCGCTGTAGAAATAATTTATATAAAAGTAAATATATCTTTGAAATTCCTTCAAATAATCAATAATATCACTTGAAGTTTTCACGAGTATGACAAAGTAATTACCGCGGTCGCCCATTGTAAAGTTTCTATAGAACCAACTTCTGTAACCCTGTCGACTAAATCTTGACAATTTACTTGTATTGAAGCATTTTCACTACTATCGAACTATCAACGGATAATTTGTAAACATCAGGCCGAACCTACCTATTGATATTATTAAAATGAAATGTAAAATATGTATAACTAGATTTTTCCGCGGCTTTGTTCGCGTAACTGTGAGTTAGGTTAGTAACAGTACTTTCTTCTGGAATGAAAGGTATCCAATGTCCTTTTCTATTTCCCTGACAACGTGTATACGAAATTTTATTATAATCAGCCGAGTAGTTAACTTGTAAAAGCGAAACAAACAAACAAACTCACATTATAATACTTGTTAAGATTAAGATTTATGCGTTTAGACAGAAGGGCAGTATATTCTAGCAATCACGACAAGGGAGAGAGCCTATGAGAAGACCTTTCTTCTCAGAAGCTCTATATTTTTTATTGACTTTATTTGACTCCTTACGTTTTACACAATAGATTTGCAAGTCATCTCCGCCTTATTTTTTATACTACAATAGTGAGAATAGGCATACCTGAATATGGTGAGTGGTTGCTGTAACTTGTGATTGTTTACAATAACTTTTCACATCGGCGCGTTGCCGACCGTTGAAAAAGAATAAAAGAAAGGATGAGAGAAAGAATGGCAAAGGTTGTGTGACGCCGAAACTTTTACCTACCTGGCGAAACGCAGTGACAGTGTTACTGTTTATACACCGGTTGCCTGTAGTAAATATGATAACATCTCCGAGATTAACAAAAACCCAAATAGTTGTACTAAATAATCGTGTTGGGGTTTCTTGTGCAAATCGGCCGAAACATTTGGTTTGATTGGCCGGTTCCTACATTTGATGAGCCGAAGAACCTTTTGTACATGATATGGATTTGCCGTTTAAGACTGCGCCGAGCGAAATGTGCCAAAACAGGCGGTCACAGTTAAGTGAATAAAATCAAAACTTATTGTTTAATACAAATATAAAATATACATTTACCATAACAATGAATGTGTTTACAATTACTCCGTGTAAAAGCTTAAAATAATTAATATTTGCGCCTACAAAATTACGTAAATTTGTATGAAAAATGCAAAAACGTAAGCTGGTGTTACGTGATTTTCAGATTATAACAGTAGAAATCTATCCTATTTTACAGCTTAAACGAAACATAAATAACTAGTTATATTACAATTTGTCCGTTATTGGTTGACAATAAAGATAAATATTTATCAAAAAAGCACTTCAAATCCTCCATACAATTTTACTATGGCGGCCGCGCGCCGATATATGCCGCACGAGCTCTGTCATTATCTGTCTTACACTCGGCGCAGTCGTAAGCCTCAAGTAATTTTTAGTGACACATTGTATGTGTTTTTCATCAATATTTCAAATTAAACGCGCATCGAAGCTTTGTGAAACGTAAAATCAAAGGGCATCGCAACCCTTACTCAAAACAAGTATATGTGTCGAATAATACCCCATTCGATGACAGGGGTGAATTTTATTTTAGGAGACAGGTTTTGCATGTGAAGTTACGTCCTAATAAATATTTATTATATCCGAATTTTGTGTTATCAACTGGTTTTTATAACTCAATTGTACGACGTACCCACAATTTATTACTGCAGTAATCAATTAGTCGTGAATATAACACTATTAAACTATGATCACGAGTGCACGTGAATAATTAAGGGGTAAAAATAATGTTGATTGAAATAAAAGGATGGCCGATTTCGTTTTTGACTTGACTATTTATTATTTAAAATAGCTGCGCGTACATACCCGTATGTTTAATTGACAAAGTATTTATTTTATACCAGCTACGCGCGTCGATTTTAAAGTTTATGAATACTTAAGTCGTATGCTATCATTGTGAAATAGTTTAGCTATTTGATCAGAAAATGGATTCAATATCAAATTACCAGAACTCACGGCGATTTACGGGCAATCCCAAACTCGTAATGGTTCTCCTTTTATTTTGTATAATCGTCTAGTTATTACTTGCAACTATATTCAAATAAAAACATGAGTCAGTGTATCTCTATAATAAAAATGTTAGATCTTATTGTGAAAACTATCACATCTGCACAGCTCATTATTATTATGGATTTTATTATATCTTTTCCTTAGAGGCCTAGTCTATTTAGAGATAATCTGTAACGTATTGTTTCCGCGATAAGAAGACCTCTAGACCATAGACTAGTCTTGTCAGTCTTGCTGTCAGTAGTAAGCTGGTCCAATAATTTGTGCCCAATTCGACTGTAAAACGACTTTGTTTTTACATGAAGCAACGCCATAGAAAGTCTGCAAGCGGCTAAAAACTAATATAAAAAGCTTAATAATATATCAAAATAAATACAAGGTTCTGGTTATTTAAAGTAACATGCAGTCCAAGTAAACAAAAAACGTGTAAAACGCACGTTATGATTTTACAATTGACGATGAAATCTCTTTTTAAAGAGGGCATTGTGATAAAAGATACGCAATGATGTAAAAACCGCTCATTCGTAAAATCAAATTTCCGTGACAACAGGCGTCCCCCTATAAAAAGAAAACTTTTTACGGTCACATCGGATACGCAGGTCATAACAAATTAAATAGCTGAATGCTGCAAGTCGCTGTCATCAAATCGATGTAAGTACCTACTAGAAGAATATATAATTTTAAAAAACCAGCCCACAACAACATTTTACTCCTGAAACTTAACTGCATAACAAAATTACAAAAGTAATAAAAATAAAATAATGCTATATACCATTTACTATTATTTTAACTAACAAAGTTACATATTTTTTTAAACTAGTTAAGTTTATTAATAATCAAAACTATTCTAATCATACGATATCGTAGTGCATATAAAATGCGCTTGCGTGTTATATCATTTACATACGAGGGTGCGTTTTTAAGTTCGCGGAATGGAATAGAAGGGGATGAAATAATATTACAAAATTATTTTTCCTTTTCAATATATTCACCTGAAACCCTAATACATTTCTCAGATCTATGAATTAACTTATGAATACCTTCATAAAAAAATGTTTTGTCTTTCTCTAAAAATACGCCGAAACTGCATCCTTCACTTCTTCATCGGTTGAAAATTTCTTTCCTCGAAGCTCTTTTTTCAGATTTGGAAAGAGATAATAGTCGCTGGGAGCCAAGTCTGGGCTATAAGGTGGGTGATCAATGATATCGAAGCCCACCTTGTGCAAAGCAGCCAACGCAACTCGACTCTTGTGAACAGGAGCATTGTCGTGCAAGAGCAGGACACCTTTGGTCAATTTTCCTCTTCTTTTTTCTCTGATTGCCTCTTTTAACTGCTCTAAAATTAAAGCGTAGTGTTCTCCGGTTATGGAAATACCTTTTTCTTTGTAATCAACCAACAAAATTCCTTCTGTGTCCCAAAAAACTGTCGCCATGAGCTTTCCCGCCGATTGCGACACCTTGAATTTCTTAGGCGGTGGTGTACCCTTTTTATGCCACTGCATGGAATCTTGTTTAGACTCAGGTTCATAGTGATGAACCCAAGTTTCATCCCCAGTAACAATTCGCTCCAAAAAACCATCCTTGTCTTCATTACACTGGCTCAAAAACGCACGCGAACACTCGACGCGCTTCTGTTTTTGAGGCGGTGTGAGCATTCTAGGCACCCATCTTGCACTGACTTTTGTCATGCCGAGATGATCATGGAGAACCTTGAAAATGGTCGTTTCAGATACTCCAACCATCTCTGCGATTTGTTTTTTCTTCAAACGTGCATCCTCCAATATTAATTTTTCGATTTTTTCGATAAGATCTGGAGTGGTGACCTCAACAGACCGCCCAGGCCGGGAATCGTCTTCAATTGATTCCCTGCCTTGCTTAAAGAGGTTGTGCCACTTGTATACCATGGTTTTTCCTGGACAAGAATCCCCGTATACAGATGACATCTCTTCCAAAATGGTTTGAACATTTTTCCTTGCTTGGTAAGGAACTTTATAACGGCGCGGAACTCGATTTTCTCCATACTTCACAATTTCTTCCAGATTGAGTTGCTTGAGGGACGATAGTTCAAAGACTAATGACCTCATTATGATAATACTCGGTATATATACTAATTATTAGTTGCTAAACACGTTAGTGACTAAACAAGCACCCCCACCACCTTCCATACCCTCCATTCCGCGAACTTAAAAACGCACCCTCGTATAATAAGCCTATGCAACTTAACTTTAGGGTAGCTATCTATTAGATAAAGAATGTTTAATTCCTTGCATATAAACGAAAATAACACGCGTGTTATATATAAGTAGATATAGATAAACATATACCGACTTTTATAATTTTTAGATTAGAAATCTGCGATATTCGCATAAATTATCCAAATAAATATCTACGTATCTTAATATACCAGACATTAGTTAGTGCTATTCCTTAACATTAATTGATACATTCGACATATATACTTGCTAATTGCATAATTCTGTAACTTACGATGGATGACGCATACCATCGCCTTAGATGCAAAATTCAATCCATGTAGGACCCTGCATAGCTCAGTTGGCAGAGCGACTAAACAGTTTGTCGATATTGTATGTTTTAAGTCCTGCTGCAAGAATTGTCATTTTCTTCTGTTACAGTTTACATTCTCCCTTAGCATGGAGAATGCTTATATATTCTAAATGTAATTTGAACACAGATCAGAGTCACGTAAATATCGGTTCTCGTTGTTACGAAATAATTTAAAACATCAAAGGGACAATCTAATTGTAAATAAAAAGTATATTATATCTAAAGAATGAACCTCTCAACGCTCCGACGGCGTACGATCACAAATCACAACCAGACCACTTTAAACGTAATTTTGTTATGGTAGTCTACTTTTTTTGTCAATTATTATTCTGTCAACGATATTCAAGACGAAGCTGACAATCTGTTATTACTGGTTATAACATTATTGTGTGTAACGAGACAGACAAAAAATTCGATACTGTGCACGTGTTAGTTTTAAATCGATATAATTAGTATGTATAGCTATGTATTTCATATTGGTATGTAAAAATGTATAAAATAATAATTCATTGATAATTAAATACAGTAAACAATATCGTCGGTAGTTAAATATAAAGACGTGAATCATACTTGTTTGTCGTCGCCTATAAAAAGGAATGTTCCGACTGGATTGACTCACTTGGTATCGAGACGTTGACTGGTACGGAGCTCTCTGAGATTTAAACGGCGACTGTGAGTACTGACACACATAAATTAGAAGATAAGTATTATTATGATTACTATGTAGAAGGTTATAAAATGATTTCCATATAGAATGATTTTAGTATCAAATTATGCCATTTATTATGTACATTATATTGTTCTGTTACATGTTAGAACTATGTATTTTATTATAGATTATTAAATAGAGTTAATATACATAATATCGTTGTTATTCAATAAATGTTTCCCAATCAAATATTTCTTTTACTTTGGTTTTAAAATAATGGAATATTAAGTATATTCAGTATGAAACTAATAACTTGCATTTTTAAACATTGGGTATTATTTGCATATCTATTACACGCGTACTAATATATTTTTATTATTAAAGAAGATTTTATTCAATTTGTATCTGGTAATTTAAATTTCTATGGCATAATTTTCTTTGACTGTGCCGTATATTTATTTGGTAGCAAATCCATTAACACGGATCAAATTTGTGCGTTGCATGAATCATCGCGCCGACATCTCTCTCTCTGCGCGATTGGATTTTGCGGCCACGGGCTGTCAGCTGCGTAGCCTCGTGGCCGCGCGCAATCCTTTGTTACACATTTATAATTTTACAAACGGCCGATTCACCAGGTCCTGTTATGTGATGAAATGTCAGGTAGGTATTCAATATCCAATAGGAATTTCGGGCCGCTGATCTGTCGGAATTTTGCGTACAGTCGTTGATTCCAGTTTTGAAGTATTTCGGCAAGTTATTAACTTAACCTTTAAAAAATCTGGTTGTCTGTAATTTTGTGCTGCCAAGCCAGGGCTCGACAGCTTAATAAAAGCCGAAGCATACTTTGCTGCACACGAATGGCAGTAGTATAGTAACATAATATACGAACAGCTAGAATACAACTTAACTAAGTCCCACGTTGTGTCTAAACGAGTTTGATTAATACTATTTTAGTGCTACTTCAATAGCCAATTTGTATGCGAAAAGATCGTACCTACAGCCCAGCTTCAAGAAATACTAAATATTGGCCCACTTTTAAAGTGTGCATTATTAGGTAAATTAATGTAGGTGTGCACACTTTATAAGCTAAAATTAGACATAGGTCTGGGATCTCTCTTCGGATTGACCCGAACGCTTTGTATTACTATTCTGATAAAATAAATTCAAATACTATAAAATCTATCGTTTTTTATGCACAGTTTCCATTAAAGCAGCTCATCAAACACCTATCTCCATAGTTCAAAACCTATGTTCCATATGAAGCACTGAATAGATCTATCTAAGCAGGTAGTGTCTAAGTAAGTATATCATTACACTCTAGATTATAACTCTGAAAGAACCTCTAGACGTGGGATCCATATCCCCATGTAAGCCTCCCAAGGCGCCGGGTATTTTTCTAACGTACTAGCGAAATATCCTTAAAAGAGTAACAAATAGTACTTACCATGTAAGTAGGTATTTATTTAATTGCACACGTTAAAGCTTTCTTAGTCTGTACGGTCAAAGACATCTGACCAAAAGAAAAATAAGATGGAATGTAACCAGTATCCAATAGCGCATCCATGATTGTACATTTGCACAAGTTTCCTAGAAGCTACTCGGGGCTCATAACACTAGCAGAGATTTTCTCTATGAATTTTGACTAGTTTCTGGAAACCATCTCACATTTCTTGTGGTGTATTTACTGATATGGCTTAATACCATGATTTTTAATATTTCATAAAAATAGACTTCTCACATAAAATGTCAAAACGCTTGCGCTGGCAAATGGCGTTTAGTCGTCAAGTGACGTAACACGTTTGTAAATCAACATTGGACAGCTTACAATGACAGAAGACATTTTCAAACGTGTGACGTCATAATAAATGTAGCCAATCAAAACCGTTTACTATCATCTGGTTCTGGTTCATAGTTTATTGGTAATACCTAGTAATTAATATATCTTATAATTCATTATTTTTTATACTGACAAATAGCATATTGTAATGCAATGATTTATGTTGATGATATACTTAAAGTAATTTTGTATCTTTGTTTAATCTTTCGAACCTATCCCAAGCATTAAGTCAAAAATAGATTAGATACCTACTATTATTTAACCATACCAAAAGGGTTAAAGTATTAATATGGCGACTAAGGGCAATGAACCCATATCTCGTTTTTATTACTTAATGCAATGCAATGCTTTTATCCAACACGTCTGAGCAACGCTATGAGATGGATACGTGGTTAGTTTCATAATTAAATAAATGTAAAATTTAATATAAGTAAGTATGTTTTACGTATTCATGAGGTTATATAGCCTTAAGATGTGTGCGCACTTTGTAACATAGGTAGCTGATATTACAGTTCAATTTATTCCTAACTAATATTATAAATGCGAACGTGAGTTTGTTTGTTCGGTTTCACGCCTAACTATTCGACCGATGAAATTCTTCAAACACGTTATTAGATATATAAAAGGCAACTTTTTATCTAGATAAAATGTACTTTTTCTTTTCTTGAAGGTTAGAAATTTATTGACAAAATTACATTATACCTATATTACATTTATGCAAACATCTAGTATGTATAACAGTTTGGTGGTTTAAAGCGGCGTCGCGGTCAGTCCAATAACGCCCTCGACGGGGCAAGTATTAAGACGGCGAGGGAGGACGCCTTTATCTTTCTACTCCTTTTCCTGCCTCTCTGTACCTACCGACAATAACAGCTTACAATAAGACAGCAGACCGTGTCCTTGTTTGCCACCTACGTGGTTTAAGGAAGGCAGTAACTTGGTTGTATCCTTGGAGTTGCTTCTATAATGGCTAAGAAAAGGTCGTGGACACGACCAGCTGTTACCGCTTATGACTTGGTGTCTGCCATCAGCAGCAAAAATTATAAAGATAAGTATACTAATTTTATAATCGTAAGTAATATTATAAATGCCAATGTGAGTTTGTTTGTTTGGCACGCTTTCTCGCCTGAACTTACCTACTTGACCGATCATCATAAAGTTTAATTTACACGTTATCAGGGGAATAAAAAAGGACATAGGGTACCTTTAATCCAGAAATAAGTACTGTTACTAACCAAACCTACATTTACGCGAGCGAAGCCGTGGGCAACATCTAGTATTTTATAAACTGTCTTACTGCTGGGTATGGGCGTTTTCTCAGTAAGATAAAGGTTAGGCCATAATGCACCCCGCAGGCCTAGTGAGGGTTGGCAGACTTCACATATTTTGAAGAACTCTAGCAAGTACAAGCTTTCTCGGGTAGTTCCTTCACCGTCAAAGCGAGCTATAATTAAGTACTTAATAATACGCATATATCTCTGAAATGTCAGAGGTGCCTTGGGATCGACCTTAACACCTCTGCCTGGTAGTTGAACGGTCTCTTAACTAGGCTATCATTGATAACATATACACATACACCGCCTCAGCCTCCTCATTACCCTGCACACCTGCATGCCCCGGAACCCACACCAGCCTGACTGTGTTTTTCCTGCCAAGTTTGTTAAGGGCTTTAACACAGTTCAGGACCAGTCTGGAGTCCACCCTACAGGAGTTCAGAGCCTTAAGAGCAGCTTGATTGTCACTGAGAATATAAACAGTCTTGTCAGTGACATTTTTGTTGATATTCTCCTGCGCACAGGCAATTATAGCATAGTTTTCCGCCTGGAAGACGGTTGCGTATATGCCCATGCTTTAGCTCACCTTGCAGTCGTTGGCATACATACCAGCGCCTGATCCTGTTTCTATTTTGGAACCATCGGTGTACCAGATGAGACAAACCTTGTTAGGGGATTGTAGACCTTGTCTCCATTCGTCCCATTATTATGATTAACTATCAGGCACCTAAATCCTCTATTAAAAGCCCTATTTGAAACTTCTAGCTTCAAACGTCAACTTGACAATCCTAACTAATATTATAAATGTGAATGTGATTTTGTTTGTTTATTTTTATGCGAGAATACTTTGCTGTACTCAATAACCGAACCCTGACCCTACATAGGAGTCGCAATTACAAGATCGTTTCTACGTGCTATAATGAAATCAGATATTTCACTGTACTAGACCTTATTTCTTTAGAGTACTATGTATTCCAAATGCACTTATATTCTACCAGCTTTCCCTAGGGCGAGTTCTTTTTTTCTGTATGCATCCGGTAGGTACCTGCCCTGTGTCCTTGACTGTACCCCTGACAAGGTGCAAGCGAAATTTCATGCCAATAGGTGGTCTAGTTAAGGCGTGAAAGCTTAACAAACAAACCAATTTATAATATTAATTAAGATGACACAAACATTTTTGTTAATATCACAACGTTATACCCACGCTTAACAATTCGTAGAGATACAGGCCTAATGTAATTTTAACTACACAAGAAAACTGTGTTATTCGAGATGAGGTCATAAAATTTTATTGTTCCCATTTATAAAGGGAATAAATCGCAGCTGGCTCACAAAGCATTCGCTTCGTCCAATCTGTGTCACATCGACACAAAAATATTTTTCATTTACTCCGGTTTAGTGCACAACGACTCTCTTGTAACAGGCACAGACAAAGGTCAAAATGTATTTTGTCCAAAGCAGCTCTTGGAATTGAAAATGTACTAAGTAATTACTAGATTTGTTAATTTAATTTTATATTTGCCTTGATTATAAAATAAATCCGACTACAGACAGATTAAACCTATTCAGGCTAAATGCGAGTTAGTAGAATTAAGACTACCAGTGAAAATATTATGGAGAACTACTAAGTTCTTCAGTAGGTATATATCAGCCCGGTATTTATTTGCAGCATTCAAGTAAATTTTGTGATTATTAGTGCAAAGTAATGCACGGTTCGATTCCTGGATCGGATAATGCATTCCTGTCAATAAATTCTCAGTACGGAGTTTGGAATTGTGCCCTATAGACGGCAATAGACTCGCCATCCTTTACGTGGGACCGAAACCCATAGCAAAATGTAGTGGTAATACATATTTGCCCACTCCTTTATATTTAACTAGATTTTTCTAATTTGTAAATGTAGATCACTGGGTCCACTAAGATCCATTACAAAAATCCATTGATGGATCTTTTTACACTTTTATGTCCACTTTAATCCTCGATCCTAGAATATTTCCAAAATGGTAGATTAGGTTGGTAACAGTGTTTTTTTTTTAATGAGAGGTACTCTATGTCCTTTTCTGTTCCTCTGACAAAGTGTATGCGAAACTTCATGATGATCGGTCAAACAAAGAAACTCACATTCACATTTATAACATTAGTTAGGATTTCACACATAGCATAAAAGTGTCTTCTTCTGTCTTAGCATTCGAAAAACAGGTCAACAGTTTCATTAATTCGTTTGCAGACTTGTGATAATATAGACACTTAAAAGCTTACTAAAACAAAAGGGTTTGCCTAAGAACACAATGTAAAGTACATAAGTAACATGAAGCAGCTTAAATTTTTTTAAAGTCACTTCCACTCTTTATGGCATTCATGTGTCGCGGGGACTTTATAAATAATCTATCAACGGACACCAAGAACACCCAGACTCAAAGCAACTAATTGTGGATCAGACAAATGTTTGGCCCGTATAGGGATCCAACCTACAATAAGGTGTTTATCACTATTTTTATTATAAAGATAAGTACATTACTTACCGCCTACATCCCCGGACAGGCCGGTTTAAGTATTACACATTTCGCCATCAATGGTTCTATGGACCACTTTTTTTTATGGTATAGGTGGTAAACAAGGTGGTAAAAAAGTTAAGCGTATTACCGCCATGTTCCGCGTCAGAAATATCAAAGATTATTGACGAACTTGATAGCAACACTAGTACCGGTTTAGACGGCGTTAGCACCAAAGCGATTAAATGTTAAAAAAATATTATTGTGGACAGATTATCGTGTTGTATAAATGAGTGTTTGGCGTCTGGTATTTACCCAGATACACTAAAGGTTGCAAAGGTCAGTCCTATTTACAAATCAGGCAGTAGAACGGATCCAAATAACTACAGACCCGTGTCGGTTCTACCAGTTATATCAAAGATCTTTGAACGTGTTATATACAGTCGTTTAAATAATTATTTATCTGAAAAGAACTTTCTAATTACCGAACAATACGGATTTCGCGCTAAGTCAAGTACACTCTCTGCCGCAACAGATTTGATAACAAAAATTTATACTTCCGTAGACCAAGGAAGTTTTGCCTTAGGGATCTTTATCGATTTAAAAAAAGCTTTTGACACCGTGAGTCATCATAAGTTATTAGAAAAATTGGACAACATAGGGGTTATAGACAAGGCTTTCACGATGTTCAAATCTTATCTGGAAAATAGACGTCAAGTTGTTAAAATAGATACCCACACTAGCTCGACCAAAACAGTAACATACGGCTGTCCACAAGGCTCAATAATTAGTCCGTTATTATTTTTAATTTACATTAATAATATCACCAAAATTGGACTGACAGGCAACCTTACTTTGTATGCTGATGACACTTGTTTGTTTTACTTTGATAAGTCCATCAATAACATTATAGCAAATGCTCAGAAGGACTTAGATATTCTCAATGAGTGGTTGAAGTATAATCTCCTCACAATTAACACATCTAAAACATCATTTATGATTATAACTGCTAAAAATAAGCGAGTACCCGACTTCACACCGCTCAAAATAAACGAGACTATTATAAAACAATCCAATCTCGAAAAATATCTCGGTCTATGGCTTGATGATAAACTTACATGGAAATCCCACATTGAGCACGTCAAAAAGAAACTTACATCAACTTTAGGAGCCTTACGGAAGGTGTCAAACTGCATTCCTTACCAAGTACGTAATATTATATACAACTCGTTAATTAAATCGCATCTAGAATACTTAATCGAAATATGGGGATCAGCCGCCGTATCAAACCTTAACTCACTGCAGAGACTTCAAAACAAAATAATAAAAACGCTATTTCACTACCCTTACCTTACACCTACAAAACATATATATAAAAGAACTAATCTGCTAACAACTCGACAGCTTTATATATACAATACATGCATTCTTATAAAAAACATTACATCAAACTCAATACAAACTAATATACAGATACCTAGAAAAGCAATGTCACATAACTTAAGAAATCAACATAAACTACAACTTTGTAAAATACGAACGAATTACGGTAAGAAATCGATATTGTTTGGTGGAGCACAGCTGTTTAATAATCTACCTGCCGACATTAAAGAATGTGCTAACATAAATCTGTTTAAACGTAAACTTAAGGAATATGTACTTTGTAACCATTTCTAACACTCTGGAGGCTATTGTTTATTTATTTAATTTAATTATGTTAATCTCATTATAAGTGGACTGTAATGTTCTTATGAGAAATAAAGATCTTTAAACCTAAACGAGCTGACGGATCGCCTGATGGTAAGCGATTACCGCCACCCATGGACATCCGCAACACCAGAGAAGTCACAAATGCTTTGCCAGCCTTTTAAATTTGCCCACCAGGAGGCGAGGGCAGGTTGGGCCTCCGGTACCTTCACTCACTAGACGATACACAACGCAAGCGCTATTTCATGCCGGTTTTCTGTGAGGCCGTGGTGTCACTCCGGTCGAGCCGTCCCATTCGTGCCAAAGCGTAGCTCTCCCACGCGTGTTACCATGTACCGAGCACAGTTCAAGATTAGCAGGACTTTTTTGCTTTTTGCACATAGAAAATATAACCTACGGAGCATTTATATACTTACTTAATATTTTCTATGTATGTATGCCAATGACTACCGGAAGATCATGGTTACGGATGATATAGTACGACCATGGGGTACGCCATATCGTACGACACAATATATTTAAATATAACATTATTTAGTACAATGGTTAAAATAACAACTAAAATGTGAATAAAGGATCTTTTTCTTTTTACTCCGTACAATTTTCAACTACTCTAAAATATTATTAATATTTTTTAGAAATAATTCAATATGATTTATGATCATGATAATCTGTGGCAACAATTAAATATCGTGCTATTTTTCTATGGAGGATAGAGGTAAGGAGAATCATCTGCGTAAATCGTAGACGGAGAAAACGTGTACATGAAAAATTGTCCGTCAAAATGCATTAAATTAGGGTGGCGCCACATCACTGCCAATCTTGAAGATTGAGAGGATACCACTGTGGAGGAAATGTACAGATTGTTTGCTATCCTTAACTATATGAGCATTGATTATAGGGCACGGATAGATGAATATTGGACCACAGGGGTGAAATTATGAGCAGAAATCGTTTTTACCTCTTGATCCGCTTTTTGCACTTCGTCAGTAATGACACCATCCACGCAAGATCTTATGATCGAAAGATCTCAAAAATAGCACCGGTTATGGAGCACTGTAACCGCAAGTTTTATAGCATGAATACTCCTCAGCAATCGCTGAGCTTGGACGAGTCGTTACTGCTGTGGAAGGGTCACCTTTCCTGGGTGCAACGCATCCGGACAAAGGCGGCCCGATTCGGCATTAAGTCTTTCGAGCTCTGCGAAGCTGAGTATACATGCTGCGATGCTTGCTCTACGCAGGTAAAAACTCCAGCATGACCGAGGGAGCCATCAATGGGTTCGAAAATCCCACTGCTAAGGTGGTACTCGAACTCATGGATAGTTACTTGGATGTCGGCCATATGCTGGTCATGGACAACTGGTACAACCAGTTGTCTTTAACCAGATATCTCAAACACCGGCATACCGACGTCATTGGCACTATGATTCGTCGGCGGATTAACGTTCCTCCGGAGATTAAAACTGTCAATGAAAATTGGATGCCACCTGGAGACCAAATTGCTCTTCATTGTGGTGACATCACTATGATAGCGTGGAAGGACGTCAAACTGGTGACGGCCATATCCACGTGCCACAATGCAGAGCAAGTTATGGGCCGACGAGCTGGAGTTGTTATCCGCAAACCGGCGTTAATTGATGATTATAACCGTAACATGGGGGGGTCGACCTGAAGGACCAGAAGTTGAGCATGTTTATGTTCGAAAGGAAGCGGGGGAACAAGTGGTACATAAAATTATTCAAAAGACTCCTGAATATGAGTCTTCTGATTACTTTTATTATATATACTAGACATGCTCAACTTCGTCCTCTCAGCCACAGGGAGTTCCGATACAGGGTGTCGGAAGGTCTCTTGGCTGCATATCAGCCGGTACGGGAACCGAGACCGAGACCAGCGGCAGGGAGCGTATCGAGCCCGAACCGGCTTATATGGGATGCGCTGCACGACCAATTCCCCATCGTTACGGCATCAAAATCACAAAACACAGCACTCCACAAGCGCCTCCGATGTGCATGCTGCACGCAAAGGGGGAAACGAGCTTCTACCACTACGGTGTATAGAACGTGCAATGTCCCCCTTTGCGTTACATGTTGGGTCGATTACCATACAAAGCCGAATCTGTAGCATTATACAGATACGGTTTTGTATGCGTATGTGGTGTGTTGTGTTTGCGTGGGTGGGTTACAATATTAACGAATAGTAGGTAATTAGTATTTATTTCTTAGCTGTTAGGTAAAATTACTAGATTTACAAGAAACATCAACATCTCATATTGTAAACAATTGATTGCTCCATTAAAAAGAGTAGCCATGAGTTTCTTGCCTGATTCTATGTGAACTTTACTTTCCGAAAAAGCATTTCTTTTTTAATGCTTAATTTTTATTTCCTGTTTATAAAAAAAAATTACTATGGCTTTCTTGCAGGTATCTTCTCATAGGCTCAACCCTTTGCCTGAATCTACAACTAACATAAGTGTAACTTCAGTAAATTTACTAGCTAGTTTGACGTTTATAAGTGTTACTTTGTGACCTAAATGAATAAAGTATTTTTATTTTGTGATCAAGAGGCAAAATCGATTTTTATCATGATATCATGTGACGTGACATGGCCGACCTGTGTGCCAAGTGTCATCCAAATCCGTTAAACCGTTGTTCGTCCACACCACCTGAAGCACAGCTTTAGCCTAGTTTTGACAATATGATGTTCAGTTAATTCTCACAATGTGGTGTTTAGCTAATTTTAAACTTATACAATGTTCATTTAATTCTGACGCTAGTCTTGGTAAGCGATTTATGCATGCTACGTTGTTCATGGGTTAACCTTAATATTATGATCGTTAACCTCATGGGTTAACGATAGCTCAGTGGGGAGACCAACAGACTGCAATGCAGAGGGTCTCGGGTTTGAACCCAAGTCGCGCACCTCTGACTTTTGGAAGTTATATGACTTTTCGAAATTATGTGCGTATTGATTGACAATTATCGCCTGCTCCGTGCCTCGGAGAGCACGTTAAGCCGTCGGTCCCGGCTGCCATGAACATCAATGGCAGTCGTTATTGGGAGAGTCAGTACCCTCTAATATCCTGACACTGGTCTAGCCTTAGGGTATCGTTAGCCTTCGGGTTGCGGAGTACTGATATCAGTCAAATCCGGTTAGACCAGAAAAGCCGATCCCAAGTGACTTGGGAATAATAAAGGCTAAGAGAGAAGAAGTTGTTTATGGAATATGGAATGGAAATATGGATGTGGTCATCGACTTTTGAGGCTGACCGTACATTTGTTAATTTGTTTATTTATTAGAGAAAAAACAGATACAATAGATTTTATAAAATTTAGAAAATCTAGACAGTACATAATCCAGAAGCATTTTCCACAGATAGTAATAAAGTACATATAGGCTATATTAAGAAAAGAAGAGAACCTAAAGAACCATAATATACAAAATATACATAATATTTTTAAAGAACCATAGTACATAACATACATATTCCCTCAACAAGAATATAGTCTATGAAAATCTAATAGCCAAGTTGTTCGAAACTTTTCTTTTAAATTCTGGGAGAAAATGTCGATATAGATTAATTAGGTTAGTACTTCTAACAAAAGCATTTTTACCATAATTTGTCCTAAACTGAGAAATATGGAAGAGAGACTTTTTACGTGCAACTAGTCGTGGACATCCAACATATATTTTGCTAAGAAGATAAGGAGAGTCCACAAATCCAATTATTTTATAAATAAATAAAATGTCTCTTGCAGCCCGTCGCCCTTCAAGAGATTGTATAATTTTTATATTGTCCAATGTATTGTAACGCCATTTCATATGTTTTAAAAGCCTATTCTGAATATTTTCCATTATATCAATATAAACATTATACTGAGGATTCCATACAACTGATGCGTACTCCAATAAGGGTCTCACAAGGCTCTTATATAATAACAGTAACGTAGATGAATGTTTGAAATCCTTACTAACTCTTAAAATGAATCCTAACATACGGTAGGCTTTATTAGTGGCAGTTGCGATATGAGTATCAAAAAGAAGCTTATTATCTAGCGTCACTCTCAGGTCTCGCACCTCGGTTACTCTCGTTATTATTTCATTGTTAATCTTATATTCGTATTGTATAGGATTTTTCTTTCTTGTAAATGTTATAACATTAAATTTTTTATATTCAGATATAATGAATTATTATTACAGTAACTAACTAAGCTTACAATGTGAATTTGAAACTAAACACAGTCTTCAGTTTAGAAATATTTTATGAATCTTTTTGTCGTCAGAATAAAGCAAAATGTTAGATTTTACATTAAAATACAAGAATATATCTAGTTTCAGTAAATCTGTTATGTATACCAGTATATATATATAATATATATTATATGCTGCATGCGAGCGCATAGTTTTATAGATAAATTTAATAAAAACAGAACAAAGAAACAGATTTATTAACAAAAATGTATCTGCAATTTTAAAAACAAAACTAGGTGTAAAAGATGATGGAGGTTGTGGTAATTTTAATCGTTCAAATAGAATGTTAAAATACAAATCTAATATTTATTGTGGTAATGCTAATGAATGAATAAAACATGATTTGAAAATCAGTATTTTTAATGGTATATATTCCCTGAACAAGTTGGTATATTTCAGTACCTTTTTAAAGTGCTTCGGTTTTTTTTTGTGAAATTTAATCTGGTCACACAGGACGCTCATTTCACCGTTGTTCGTTAAACGTCAAAATAGTCAAATGTAGCGCAGCGGAGACGCTAAAATTTTATGAAATATTTACCTTTATTAATTCATCTAGTTTCAACATGTGAATATACAATTAATCTTAGACACTTGTAATATGCTAAATTTATCTCTTTAAATTTGAAAACAAATTATAACAATTAAATTAAAAACATCATGGAAGGCAAGAAAATCTCGTTTGGGTTCATGAAAACTAAAAAAGCCGACAAACCATTGCCAGTATGTAACGATGAAAGTAAAGAATACATCGAGTGTGTTGAAGAAAAGTCTATTAAAGTTGTTGGGTGGGTAATAAAACCTTTATTATAATTATAACCTACAATAATTTAAATCAATAGACATAATAATTGCTACATGCCAGCTTCATTACTTGTATAAATAAGGTAGCAATGTAAACAGCATTTTAGGGAAATATTTAACTAAAATCTTTACTTTGTTTTTCAGTGGGGTAGAAGTAAAAGTTAATGAGCCTCTTGTTATACCATTGAAGCCAAACACACTCATAACAGCAGAAAGGCTCAAGGAAATTGCAGAGAAAGTTGAAAGTTCTCTGGATGAGCCAGAAATTAAACAAGAACCTACAGAGGATACAAATATAGAAAACCCAACAGGAGAAAATGAGACATTGGATCAAATGGCTATCAGAGAACTGGTGCAAGAAGCTAAAAAGGAAGTCAAGACAGAAACGCCCTCAATGGCTATACCTACAGCTGCTAAGACTGCACCTGAAGGAGAAAAAGAGGTAACACATTACTTCATCCTTCTATCTTACATAAGGTATGCCTCAGCCTCTTATTTGCATTATTGTTGAATGTTGATTGAACTTAGCATGGTTTTTAATTTAGTTATCTATAGTAAAATTATATCTTTTTACACAGTAACTAACAGTTAATGCACAGTGCATTAGTTTAACTATACCTTTTAAGTTAATGATCCTTTGACATTCTTGAATGTCAAAGTTAACTGATTAACCTGCCCTTTGACAGAGGCTCACATACGAGCCACTACATTTGTACCGTGCATTTGTTACCACCAAGCCACTAAGTGGACACCACTTTGAACCTTATTATACTAACCTTAATGTTTAAAACTGATTGTTTATTGGCTACAAATGGATGTTCATAAGTGTGTATCATAAGGTATTACGAAATAAATAAACATACTAAAGGGCAATTTGAAAAAAGAGTTTATTGAAGTTACTGAGTTTACATTCACCTCTTAACCAAACCAGTTATCAAAAGTACAAAAATAAAAAATTATTATTAAAACAAAAGCAGACTATCATAAAAAAATATATATTTTAAATAGTCTAGTTAAGTGCGGATGCCTGTATCCTAGCTTTGGTTGACAAGTTAATGCTATTTTCTTGGTTTAGGCAATGGCTCAAGCCTGTGAGAAGATACCTGCAACTGCACAAAACTCATAGCTACTCTTAAATCACCATTAAATTATAATTTCTGTTTTTTACAACTCATACTGTACAAAGTGTTGCAGCCATTGTACTATATATTATTAACTTTAAAAATATAAATCAATAACAACAAATACTTAATATTATTAATGGGCGTAATTCATAATAGACAGTAGCATAGCCTGGGAATACATACATTTACACTTTGTGATAAAATGCAATTAAAAGAAAATGTTTTAACATTTCCTTATTAAACTAAACTGACTCTTGTGTCAATTTATTTACAGTCCACATTAGATGACTATGAAGCAGTGCCCATTCAAGAATTTGGCATGGCAATGTTGCGAGGCATGGGATGGACGCCAAGCAAAGATGGGTATGTAAACTATCAGTTTGTAAAATAGAGCATAAAATCAATTAGCATTGATATTTCGATGTTCAGACCCATACTAAATACTATATTTAAAAATTACAATATGGTCATGCTTCATGTAAATCTTCTGTAACTTAATTGTGTATGGGAGAATGTGATATTCAACTCCCAACAAAAGGAAAACGAAAACAAGGGCTATCATTCCTTTGACATCTAATTCTAATGATCAATTATAATTTATCAATTTTAAAGTGAAAACTAGTTTAATTGGGAATATTCTTAGCTTAATCTGATGAAGATTTCCAGTTGTTTTTAACAATATGTACTCTTATAGTTTGACCGAAACCGCTGTACCGAGGTATGTGCGCGGCGAGACGGGGGTGAACGCAGGCTAACAGGCCGCTGTCATTCGTCAACGCTCACGGTAATCCCCCCTGTCTCGCCGCGCACATACCTAAGGCATGGTTCAGCGGTTTTGGTCAAACTATAACAAATTGATGTATGTATTGCATAGATAAGTATTAGAATAGAATATTTACTGTACTATTTAATCATCTAGTATTATTGTCATGTTAATAAAGCCATGGTTCCTGTAATGGTATGGTTATTATCATCTATATATTAATACGTGAAGCAAAAACATTGTACCCCTTTTTACGAAAATTGCACGGGCGGATGAGTATGAAATTTGGCACAGTTAAAGTTTATATGGAGAAGGACGGGCGAATCCTAATAATTTTATAAAATATGCATTAGATAAACAATAAATTAATGAAAAATCACTACACACACACAACCATGCATTTGACACACGCAGTCGAAGTGCGTTCGTAGTATTTCGACCTTGTTCGTCTGACGTCGTACAATTCTTTGTAACTATGGTTACCTATACCTTATTTATATGTAATAGAGAAAAGCAGAAAAAAAAAAAGAGCAAGCTTAGGAATTTTGGTCGAATTTTGACCAGTAGGCGACCACTAGTAAGAATGACTATACTCCATTTGGTTAGATACTTAACTAAAGGTAAACAATCTTGATGTGACTTTTTACACAAACACATATTAAACAAATAAACTACTGCTTAAACTAACGGTTCAATTGATTAATAATAGTTATTGTTGTCTTTACATTGATCTATAGCAGCATTTTACTTTTAAACTGAGTTTTTAGATAAAAAGACACATCAAGATTGTTTACCTTTAGTTAAGTACCTAACCAAATGGAGTATAGCTATGTATTATATATTTTTTTGACACTTCCAATCTGCACTGTTGCATAAGTTGAAAATGTAATAAATTGAGAATGCACTCAGCTCTTAAAAGGCTTCACCTTTTGTCAACTGGCCATTGTTCTGATCATTGTTGATCATGCTTTGGCAGTACCTATAAATGCTCATAAGGCAGTAATATCTACTTGTTCTGGCGACAACAAGTATTTTTTGAGTGAGCAGTGGCCTATTATGGCTACTGCATGGCAAAGGCTTTTTTGGTGTAAGCACATTAACATAACTCTATGGTCCAAAAAGGCAGTCTTAGTAAAATAGGTAAATTCAATACATAGCTAGAGATCCTTAGTATTTATTTTTATTTATTATATTATAGTAAATATATTTATTGCTAATGTATGTATATTGTATGTTTTCAGTTCCAAACACAAACAACCGGAGCTTCGACCGAAAGGGTTAGGATTAGGAGCAGATAAAGTCATCAAAAGGAAACAGAAAAGTCAAGCATCTAAGAACAATAAAGAAGAAGAACTGGCCATTATAAGGAATTCTTTCGTAAAAATAACTAATGGGAAGTACAATGGTTATTATGGCAAGGTAATTATATTTTACATTTATAATAATAATGTTTATTTGGAATTTAATTTTATGAATAGATCTTTGAAGGGTATTTACTACTCCTTCTTCTCTCTTAGCCTTTATTATTCCCAAGTCACTTGGGGTCGGCATTTTCTGGTCTAACCGGATTTGACTGGATATCAGTTTTTACACGGAGCGGCTGCCACCTGACCTTCGCAACCCGAAGGCCAACGATACCCTAAGGCTAGACCAGTGTCAGGATATTAGAGGGTACTGACTTTCACAATAACGACTGCCATAGATGTTCATGGCAGCCGGGACCGACGGCTTAACGTGCTCTCCGAGGCACGGACCAGGCGATAATTGTCAATCAATACGAACATAATTTCGAAAAGTCATATAACTTCCGAAAATCAGAGGTGCTCGACGTGGGTTCAAACCCGAGACCCTCTGCATTGCAGTCTGTTGGTCTCCCCACTGAGCTATCACTGCCTTTTCTTAGCCTGCCATTTCAACTAATTGATATTCTGTAAATGACTACCCTAAGCACTGTGACTTTAATGCGTAAGCGTGGTGATGGCTAAGGGCTCTATCTCACCAAGAAGTCACGGCGACGTTGCCCGGCTACGTATCTTTCAATTTATATTGAAACGTACGGCAGTTAACTCACTTGGCGACGGTTTGGCAACGTCGCTAATTTGGAAACAGCCACAAGCAACGGCTCTGCTTGGAGTCTGGATATTCTGGCGCGCTGGCGACGTCACATATGAAATGAACACGAGTATGCTGCGTCTCACTCACTCAGTGTCTAACCGGCTGGCAATACAGACAGTACACATGATTTTTGTAGAAATACTGAGAGAACACCTGGCTACCATAGCCAAAGGTAACCATGCCTACGTAGCCGGCGACGTCACCATGCCTTCTCGGTGAGGTAGGGCTCTAAGAATGGTGGTGGCAACCAGATGTCCTTTACAAGATATTACAATGCTGATTATTATGTACTGTAATTTTATATGGGTATATGATGTCCTTGCCAGATGGAGATTGTTTTTACATATCATATATATACAGACATGTAGAATAAGAAACGAAATCTAAAATAACTGTGGATCTGGCGTTCCCGAAAAGAGCTTACATTATATAAGCTCATTCGACGTGTGTGAAGCCAGTTTGTTTGCCACCAATAGCAATTTAAAAGAAACTATAAATCTAACCAAGAACCATATTGCAGATACAGTTAATAGTTCTTGCACATTTCCAAAATGAATTCGAGCATACGTCGTTTTTAGCAGCAAAATCACTCAATCATCAAAATGTATGGAGAAAAATTAAATCAAGGAACATAATTTGTCTGCTTAAAGATCTAAAATTTTTACTATACTATGGCATGGATAATAAACAAATCAACTAAGAGATAGTATGTGTAGAAAATAACTTTTATTAAATTTATTTATTTACATTATAATGTTAGATTAAGTACAAAAATATTCTCGCCAACCTTTTACATTTAAGGGCAAGGTACGCAAAGGAGAGTGGACATCTTTCATACAATTTTGGGCCGAAATGTAAATAGATGAAAGTGGTATCATTGGATAGCTTATATTTTATAATACCATTAACGAAATTTCAAAGGACTTTGGCAGTCTGAGAGCTGCGTTATAAGAGTTTTATTAAAAATGGGGTTAAATATGAAACTGCAGTGAAAACTCTGATAGTTGAATTGTAATCTAAGTAGCATACACGCTAAGTCGTATTATGTGCACACAAACAATTGAAAATATTATATTAGGTACATACATTTGTGTAAATATATAAGAAAGATCAATTTGCCAATTAATGAATTTACAGATATCAAGGAATAATTATTATTTAATATTCTGTAATGATTTCTAATTATGTGGTTATATATTTTAGTGAAATATGTTACAGTAACAAACTTTTATAACATGTTAAGTTATTGTTATTAGGCAAATATTATTAAATAAATATTTTATTTGTAAACAAAACATTGTAAGTATGCCTGTTCGCCAACTTGGTAGACGTCAGTAAGTTTAAAAAATAAGAAGTGTATGTATACTTACTGATCGTGGTGAAAGTCATTGACGAAACACTGACAATATCTGTTCATCATCTAAGATTCGTCGGCCAAGGGCATTGCAATGGGTATTAGCAATACCACAATTCACACAACGAAACGAATCCATGATGTACATACGTATCCAATCAATAAGCCGGTCCGTTTATTCCGTAAAACGAGTCCAAATTAAACGCGCAAGCGTGATTCGTGTCCGGTACGATAGCGAGGGTCGTACAAAAAACGGAAAGAGGGGTGATTCGGTGTTGCCATTTACCAGATATTGAAATTATTAAATACTAAGAAATGCTGATGAAGAAAGTGAAATTATTACATTTCACTTTCACTTTTTATGCATTCTGATTCTTAATCCAGAGATTAACTAAACCACAGACTACTTAGAAGCTAACGCACGTCAAAACCTTACTTTGAATAACGTTAGAACTATCACTATCCATTCCGATATAATACATGCATGTAATCGATTATACAGGTTTTGTCTAATTATATTATTTTTTGTGTTTTCTATGTTTTAATATATTAGGAATTCATTATTTTGCTTGATTTACCCATTTAGTTTATTTTGCTTTTATGCATTTTGATTTAGAAAAAAATAACGAATTTTTAAGCCATTGCTCATCTTATTACATTTCGGCCCAGAATGTCCACTCTTCTTTTCTTAACCCTTACACTGTCATAGATTAACAACACAAACATTAATATATTTGTTAGGGTTTTTGGTTACTATATATTTACATAAGGTTGCCACGATTATACCACAGGAATTGTTATTTATCATATTGGTAATATAAAACATTTTAAATTTCAGGTAATAAGCTTAGATGAAGATAATGGACGGGTTATGGTAGACATTCCTGTGAAGAAAGAGACCGTTAGTCTAAGCGAATTTATGATGCAGGCGGTCACCAAGTCAGAATACGATAAAGAATCTAAAGTTATTAGTAAGTAATAGCTACCTCACTCAAATATTACTATAATACATGGACCCACATCTGTTTACGCAAATCTGTTTACCACACATCGCACTCTTAATAAAACAGTGACTTAACTCGAAATTTGAAAGTAAGGCAATTTGAACTCTAATTGTATATGTTAAATTCTAATATTATATTTGTGTTAAATCTTTGCAATAGAGTTCAAATTTGTTTAATCCAAAATACTGAGATAAGTCACTGTTTTATTAAGGGTGCATGTTTGACAACTACTATGGATTTCAAAACCACCATGATTAATTATTATTTTAAGGGTGCAAGTATAAAATACAGTTCTTGGCTACTGGTCTAAATTGATCTCTGTGACAAGCTTGTCTGACATGTGAAATATTATAAAGGTTTTTTTCGTATGAATTGTGAGTAAATTTTATGAGGACACCTTGACATGGGACAGCATATTCCTCACTTTAACTTAGTGAGTTTACTAACCATTTCTTGAATCTACACTAATTACAGTTTATCGTAGCCATAGAAAAAGGGTTTAATAATCCGTATATATTTACGTATAGATTTAATACCATAAAAATTTTAACATTATAAAATATTTATAGTATTAAGTCTATTTCTATTTCACAAGCATTGTAACTTACAAGGAGCATTAAGAAGTATTGAACTCTGGTTTCTCTTCACAGATGCGATCGAAGACGTAACTAACACCATCAGACAATACTTTTATGCATATTTTACTTCTAAAAGAAGCCTGTAAGATGCAACGCTTGGATGTTTTTCGAAACCTGTGTACATAATCATATTTCTTCCAATCTAGATGCTGACTCGTTTGAGGAATACAAAAAGAAAGAGTTATCACAGAAAACTTCCAAACAAGAGGAAAAGAGTTCGTCAAGTCAAAAACGAGACGAAAAAGAAAAAGATAGAACAGACGAAAAAGATAAAGAGAGAAGGGACGAGAAAGATAGAGAGAGAAGGGACGAAAAAGATAAAGAAAGAAGGGACGTAAAAGAAACGGAAAGAAGAGATCGGCAAAGAGAAACAGATAATAACGATAGGAGACAAAGAGATTCAGAATCTGCAAATGGTAGGAGTAAAAACAAGCAAAGAAGGGATTCTTCTAGCAGTGAAGACGAGAGACCCAGTAGAAAAAAGAAAGAAAGAAAAAGATATAGTAGTAGCGACTCCCTTAGTTCTCTTTCAGAAGATAATAGAAGGCAACATAAGCACAGCAAACATAAAAGTAGAAGACGTAGGAGTAGATCAAAGTCAGAAACGCGTAAGAAAAGTCGTACTCCAGAAGGCAAAAGAGATATAGACAAGAAACGAAAAGGTAAAAAGAAGAAGAGGGACAGGGATCGCTCACCTAATTATAAGAAACATAGAAAGTAAGTTGTAATTGACGTACAGAAAGCAGATGCGTCGTTTTATTTTACAGTTTTAACATAAATCTATTTTATTTCACCCTTGTCTTATTTTTCTAACTGCTTTATAATGCCAAAATATGGCGCTATACGATCTCCAGTTCAAATTTATAATTTGTAATAAATATTCGGAATGTATTGTAAACGCAGATATCCTTTTTGGTTATCTGAAACCTTACCATCGTCTCTGTAATTATTGCATGTGCGAGAAGGAGACAGCTAAAGTCTATAACACGGTGTCCTGCTCACGCGCGATAGCGCCACGTCTTACCTGTATGGGCAGATTAAAGGTTAAAAGCCGCATAAGGATTTTCCTTCTGATGACTGATATAACAAAATAGGTTTTCATCTTTAATATGACGACTATTAGATGCAATAATGAAAGGATTGAGTAGGTACATTTTAATAATAGCCTTCACAAGGTAGTAATTATTTTTAATAGAAATTCTGTGTTTAGGCTTCCTTTGGCATTATTTCCGTTGACACTAGTCTGACCTTTATAAAAAAACAACCGTAACATATTTAATAAGCTACTGCTTGCGTACAATATTTCTTATTAAATATGTTACGGTTGTTTTTTACGCATTATTTACGCAGGAAGTATCCTGCGTAAAAATGGGTGACGTTTTGAGGCAACGCCATCTATTAATAAGTTTAAAAACAAAAGTGTTCTTGAATTAAAGTGAAACTTTTATTCCACGAGAACGGCTATAAAAAGAAACCTGTAATTATCTAATAATCTCTGTGTAGTTTTTCATCCAAGTAGAATCAACGGGTAAGCCTGATTGAGCAACAAACATCTAGACGTCTTACAAACTTCATATTTGTAATACGAAGTTTGTAAGTAAAGTTTGCGTCTAATGACCGCATGATGATGATGATGATGCTTTTAAATCGACCTAGTGTTTAGAGTTCGAAAAAACTCTTATACGACAGTTTTGTCCGTCCGTCCGTCCGTCTGTCTGTCTGTTATACAACTTTTCAACTCTCAACAACTGGAGAACCATTAGAGCTAGAGACTCACGGTCAACGCCATTCGACTCAGCATAGTCGATATATCCCCGAAATGACTATGACCTTTGACCTCCGACCTCAAAGTCACGTGGTATCACGTGACCTTTGCATATTACTTGAGCCATTTTTTCGAACTCTTAGATTTACGGCAATTCATTGCTGAATTTCACTTGTTTGCATAAAGATGGTTTCGAAGACAATGATCCTGTAAAAATGCTTCTGTAGAATTTAGTCCTTTTTTCTTAAATAACTGCACAGATGGCGTGTAGTTTAACACATTCAACGCCTTGGACCCACGTCGTATGTTCTCTATTGCCGCATTTGAGAGCACACGAACCCACGTCGAAGGCTCATGTTAAAAATACATTTTGCTTTGCAAATACACAATAAAAAATTAAAATAAAATACAACAGTCTATTTATTTAACAGATCTTCCTAGTGGTGGTGTTGGTTTTTAGATTTAAACATTTGTTTTTTTTTACTTCTTGGATGCCAAGGACCCTCCTCGTGGGTTGTATGACAGGGCTGGTAAACAATAATATTATACAAACAACTTCAATGTTATTCACAAAATCAATTTAATTTAAGGACATTTTAATCAATTATTAACCGAAATTTATATTAATTTAAATGTAATATCGATAATTTGAAGTTATACGAATAATTTTTATTCAAACTGCTTAACCGATTGCGTACGGATGGCGTCGCAGAGGCGCCATGGATATCTTTTTTTGTGTATGGCGTGTGGCACCCGAGAGGATCCAAAGTTTATAACCTTAAAACTCTGTTAACACATTGACTGCTTCTACACATAAGGTATGTATGAAGTTTCGTTCTCCGTTTGCGGCGACTACACGCCAGATGTGTTTGCGAAAAATCTATACAAACATGCAAATTCACCTACGCCTGGCGTGTTTTCACTGACGCTACGCCCGCGCCGGTGCGGCCAAACACACAAGTGTGATTTATTTATATATTTCTCTAGAATAGGATAGCTCTTGCGAGACACAGGTTTTCTGGCTGTCTGTTGACACCCTAGTTTTCTTTGCCAGTTTCATATACTGTACACATATTCTGAGATTCGGAATTAACATTTTGCGTTTCGCTAATTAAGTTACTACCACGTTTGGTAATCTTGTGCTGATCTGAAAAAAGAATAAGTAAAAAGAAAATTAGTAAATAAAAGGATGTGAAAAATGTGGGTTCTGAAATACATTGAAAATAAACAATTTTAATTGATCTTTCTAAAAAGGTTGACGATTCATGTCTCATGATGACAGCGAATATAAAAAAATTGTTTATGTACCCATATCTTAATGTACATACACCCTCTCGGTATCAGGAATATGGTCATAGTTCTAGATATAGGATTCCTGGAAGTATTCTAGTGCCGTTTTCTAGTCAGAATGTACATACATTCTAACTAGAAAACGACACTAGAATACTTCCAGGAATTCTATATCTAGAAGAACGAGAGGATTTTGTTTTACGAGTAATTGCTGTATATCACAGACCGACGTCGTGGGTTCACCCTAGCGCATCTGCGCTAGCGGGTTCACTAGTAAAATGTATGGCGTATGAAGCGTGTAAAAGTTATGAGGATGCGAATGTGTTAAGTTGTCGCCTCGCCACGGCCATTGCGCCGAGTGTTGTAGGTTCGAATCCCACACGGGACAAAACTTTGTATGATCCACATATGGTTGTTCCGAGACTGGGTGTTCTTTGTGTCCGTTGTTTGAATGTTTGTAAAGTTCCCCGCGGCACGAACCATTCCTAGTGCGGCAGTTGCCTTAGGACAATTAAAAAAAAAGCTAGCCACACAAAATACCACATACTTAACTCAAATTGGATTAGTCTGGATACGTTTGCCGCATGCCGAAGGAGCTTAGAGCTAAAATCGGCACAGACTAAATCCCAGATGGTGCTAAGGTGCAACGGGGTATCGGTCTACCACGTTGCCCATGGCGTCGATGGCAGCACAAATTAGATAGTCATATAAGAGACTAGCGCATAACAGAGAGATGTGAAAAAGCGAGAGGGAGGCCTTTGCCCAAAAGTGGTACAATACTGGCTAAAATAATTATAAATACTAAAAGCTAGTATGTGGCAATATTAAAAATGTCCAAATAAATGCAATTTGAGAAAAGTTGGAACCTTGAAGCAGACCAACTGGAAAGCATCTCTACCTTTCAGAAAATCGCAACTAAATAACTACATGTTACACGTCTATCGCTAAGGTAGATAGCCTAGCCAGTTTAGCCTTAACACGTTTGTTCAACGAAGGTCTTTCTCCAAAATGTCTTTTGTCTAAGTATATGTTCAGTGATATCTTCCGACTGTCTACTAAATAGGTAAGTACGTCAATACCATTACCACTCAGACTCTTTAATTTTATTTATTGCCAGCATGTAAGTAATAATTAATTTTATTTATTACCAGCAGGTAAGCAGGCAATAATTAAAGTAACTTTACTACGTCTATGCCACTGAAGCTTCAGTGGCTTAGCCAGTAAAGCGCCTGATTTGCATAAGGTCACGGTTTCGATGCCTGATTTGGGCAAAGAGTTGTTTTTTTTTTATACAACAAAATATTTGCAATCAATCATACGTCCCACCTGATGGTAAGTGGGCACCGTAGCCTATGAACGCCTGCAACACCAGAGGCATCACTTGCGAGTTCCCAACCCTTTAGGAAAGGAAGTGGGAAGGAGAAGAAGCGGGAAGGGGAAAGAGGATGATTGGGCCTCCGGCACTCACTCACCGAACGAAACACAACAGTAGGAATACTACTATTTCACGTCGATATTCTGTGAGAGGGTAGTTCTTCCCCGGTCGAGCCAGCCCATTCATGCTGAAATCATCGAGGCTCTACTACTCGTAAATATATTATAATAATATATATTTCAATAAACTCTTGAGTATTTCCTAAGTAGTAAGTAAGTAGTCTACAAGTGGCCAGTAGAGGGCAATAGAATCAACCCTTATTGTGTGCGACTTAAAATCATTGCTCTGCGGGTGGGTATCAACGGGTAGGCCGTTCACGAATATAGGCGTTTAAGCTATGGTAGACAATAGTTTACCTTTTGGGCAATTTATTTAACCTAAACGATTCTGTATTGTTTTTGATTTGGTCAAATAATGTTCAATCACATCTATTTACTATTCTGTCTTTAAAATAATTACCTACATAATACATATATACACATAGTCATAGCGTGGTCGTGCATGAAACTGCAATAGTTTTTGTAATGTACTGCAATCTGACATCGTAAAATATACCTTCGATGTACGTACACTAAACACATAACTTATAAAATCTATTGGTCATAAATAGTTACTATGAGGCGTGTGTGGCCTACTACTTAGGTATACAAAGATGCCAAACAAAAAACCAGCTTCTTATTGAGTTTCTATATTATCTATATCCTTCGCACTTGCATGTTGCTTGCTGTTATTATGCATAACCCAGAGGTAGGTACTTAATCTAAGCCTGTAGGTATATCTACGAAACTGTTGGTAGAAGTGTAACGTACCTGTCCCTTATTTTTCTAGCTATTAGGTCTTACATAAATATTATATACTAGGTTTTGCCTGCGGCTCCGCTTGCGTGAATGTAGGTTGTCAATTTTCTAACCCTTGGAAACAGTACTTAATTCTGGATGAAAGGTACTCTATAGCCGTTTCTGGCTCTGACTTCGTGTAACTATGCGAATTTTCATGATGATTGGTTGAGTAGTAAAGGCGTGAATTTGTAACAAGTCAACTCACATTCTCTCATTTTGGTTACAAGTAACACTTATGAACGTCAGTTCATGAGTTTTTCACTAAGTCTATTTATTTTACATTTCGTTAGAAGTTAAGTTCAGGCAAGGGCTAACTGTCCGGTAAAAAACAAGCGGCGCCTATTGCACAAGCCTACTTTAAAATTTTGTTCTTTTTCTAAGTGGACTATTTTACTACTTTCCTTTACTATTTTGTTTGAGATAATACCCTCAGCTACTTTTTATCATCGCACCGTTTGCCATTGGCAGGGATTTCACTCTCACACCTTACAGCTTAATTGGTGCCGCACCAAGCGGTTCTAAAGAAATTTTCTCCCGCGGATGCTCAGGTTGTGGAATGAACTCCCTGCCGAGGTTTTCCCACAAGACTGCAATATGAGGTTCTTCAAAAAGGTCGTTAAAAAGTTGTTACAAGGTCGGCTACGCACAAGTGTTGCAGGCGTCCATAGGCCACGGTGACCACTTAATATCATGTGGGCCGTAAGATTGTTAGTCACTTTAGTTGTATAAAAAAAGATAGGATTAATTCCTGTTTCGCGAGAAACTTAACAAACATTCAAACAAAGGCTCTATCAAAAAATATAAGTAGCAGCACGGAGTCTGCAACAGCCAGTAAACAATAGACTCGTCTTCTATTACGCGGGATCTAAAACCAAACCCTACGAAATGTGGGTGTGATACTCCTTAAAGGATATACAGATGTGAATCTGTATATCTACGAACTACCTGACCCGCGCAACTTCGTCTGCTTCACAAAAGAGAATTTTCCCTGTATTTGCAAAATTTTTAATTGATGCATTGATTCGATGATCCTCATTGATCCTATTGGTCGTAGCGTGATGTAATATAGCTTTTCTCGATAAATGAGCTATCCAAAACTAAAATATTTTTTCAAATCGGACTATTAGTTCCTGAGATTAGCGCGTTCAACCAAAAAAACAAATTCTAATATTAAGTATAGATGTCACATCCTATCTCATCTATGTCCGCTGCAACATGGGCTTGTAAAAGAGCGCGGCAGTCCTCCTTTAAAAAATAAATACCTAAAAATAACAATGCTTTCAGGGATGAATTTGAATTGAGACAAGTTGATCGAAATAATCCTGTAACATTCCACAAACGTACCTTATACTTAATCAATAATACTCACTAACGCAAACCTTTGCTCCTATACTCAATAAACAAATGGAATTGAAAAACTGTCAGTGGCTCCAACAGCCCTGCAATTGACAACTCAATTAGTAGTACGCCATGCAGCTTTATTGACTGGCCACGTACCTACGTATTCATTACTTTTTTGTGCTTCCATTTTTCTGTGTGGCAAATCAATATGTAAATTGCTTGACAGGAAAATACATTGCACTGCAGAATAATCTTATGTCCTCTTTCGTTCTAACTTTAGTTGACCAATGATAAAAATGTGTATTTGTTGCTTTGTCTTATTATAAGCCGCACCAGAATGACGTAATTTTTGCGTGAAAATTGTTAAAGAGCGATGCGACATATAAGTACCTACCTACATATGTCGCATCGTTCATTAACAAGAAGATACCTATTTTATTCCAAAACTAGCAACTTAGTCCGCGTGGAATTTTTTAAATCGCGGCAGCTGTATTTTCTTAAATAAAATAGCCTAAGTTACTTCTTATATCATCTTCTTAAATATTTCTAGTGCTATCTACTTTCTTATTCATGTGGTTAGAAAACAAGCTGTTGAGTTTCTAATAAATAAATAAATCTATCAGCTATCTCCGCAGCCAGTGAAAGTCCTGTCAAGATCGGTACAGCCGTTTCAAAGATAAGCCGGAACAAACAGTCGGATAGAAAGACAAATTTAAAAAAATTATATTCCAGGTTCGCCATAGGATATACCTTTAAAACAAGGGAGCGAAACATTGGATTAGTCTATTAATTTATATTTTGAGTATTGTCGTTATATCTATGTAAGTAATCTATGACGACGGTGCGTTGCAGTTCTGTCCATTAAAAACAGCCACAACCACTGTAACGAAAACCACTAAAAATAAGGTTTTGAAAATCTTGATATCGCGAGTGCAAGCATAAAGGCTGATTTAAATTGAGTCCAGTGCTGGCGCCAAAAATTGGTGTAGGTACACTGTATACACACCGTCAGTAGTCGTGGTTGTTTCTTTAAGGTTCCCGCACATTAGTAAAAACAGGGACTAAGTTCAAAAATATTGAGCGTTAAATTTAAAGTCAGCACTGATGCAACAGGGCTGTAAGTACTGAGTTGAATCAATTGACGCGGTAACACTACTTGATCAGCATTGACTTGGTAGTAGACTGATGCCAGTTACTGACTCTAGGAATACCTAATTTCTGTGCCGCGGAGAACTTTACAAACATTCAAACAACGGGCACAAAGTACACCCAGACTCGGAACAACCATTTGTGGATCTCTCAAAATTTTGTCCCCTGTGGGATTCGAAGATTCGAACCCACAACATTTGGCGCAGTGGCGTAAAGTGAACTAAACGTGACTCAATGTAATATTAATACCTTGATAGGTATTAGGAAAAGAGATTAGGATTTAATTAATTATTTATCAAAAACGACTAGATGGCGGAGTGTAGCGACGATGTAGCTGATGCTAGAGAAATTTGGTCACAAAAATTTACATTGCAAGTGAAAACATACACAATATTAGTGATCTAGTCGCTTTTCAAATACTCGACAAAGCGAGTGAGTTTAAGTTTGAGACAGCTATTGAAGCGCACCGAACTCTTCGATCTAGTTGTTCTTAAGAACCTTGATATAGGTAGCGAGTGAAAGCATACTAATTGATCTAGCGAGTTCACTTGACACCTTTGTCTCACCCCGAAGGATTAATTAAAACTTAAGTATTATGCAAAACCACCAATCTTCGTAACTATATACAGTTCTGTACGTGTGTATGTCACTGAATGTCTCCTAAACGGCTGGACTGATTTTGTTAAACATTTTTGGGATTGAATGGGTATATGCTTGGTTTAAATTCACAATTAGACCCTCTGGTACTGCGATCGGATTCTGGAAAATGTTAAGTCAACGTTCGGGCAGAACGAGTGGTCTAGTTCGCTAGTATAAATGTATAATGTATGCCTTTGGATGAGCACCCTAAATAAATCAATGTTTCTACGTTGACTAAACATCTAACCACCTAGTCTGATAAATAATTAATTAATTCCAACTTTAGTAAATTGAAAACCCACCCACCAATATTGACGTGACCGCACTCGTGGTATTAAACTCAATTGAACGGGTTCTAAAATATTAATAGGTATAGATAGGCTATCTACAAAGCATGATTATTATATAATCATGCTTTAAATATATATTATTAAAAATATATATTTGGATTATATATTTTTTTTGTTTGAAAATAGTACTCAATATTAGTTTATTGTATTAGACACTTAGCTCAGCTATCAGCTTGACATTTTACCTATGGAGTTAAGATGCTTTAATAAAATACAAAAGTTGTGTATAAAAAACAGGCTGTGTATGTTGCATGAGATGCAATTGGCTTTCTGAATACTTAGCTTATTTTTTTTACAGTTTTAAATTGCCCTCATGAGTACCTACTCATACGGGCAATTTAAAAATGAAAATATTAGTGTAGTGTAGTAGGTATCGTAGGTTTCTACCTACTAGAATTACTTAATAATAACTTAGCTATTACATATAGATACAAGTGTAATGGTCATATATAGTCAATAGTCAGTTGTAATTTAGGACACAAATTAAATAATATTGTCTTCTATTTACGCGAATATTATTCATTGAAATTAAACTGCTATATACGGATTTTATCGCGTTGTTTATTTGACACTTTATTACAAAATTTTGGAAATTTTTACACTACTAAGTACTACTATTAAACTTTACTAATTTTTAAGCTAATTAAATTATTATTAAACTATTTGTAATAAAGTGTCAAATAAACAACGCGATAAAATCCGTATATAGCAGTTTAATTTCAATACACAAATTAAATTCAAATCCAACCAGTTAGTTTTATTATTATGAATAATCGTATATTTATAATAATAAAGTATCTAGTTTTATTATTATAATTTACATAAACACTAAGTACCTTACATTTGGAAGGCAAAATAGGTACCTACCATAATGTTTGCTTTTAATGGAGCGAAAAAACACAATTAGGCGGCCTGCTCGCCGATGGCAGGCGAGGCAAAATAAACCTTTGACTGAGTCGCTTGACCTATTTGATAGCCCTTAACTTGCCCTAGAAAAGTTTACAGGAAAACATCTATATTGTTACGAAAGAAGACAACATAATTGTAAAAAATTGGGTGGCAATTTATGTGAGCGTGAATATTGGAAGTGGTTTCTGGAATATCTTTAAACTGTATAACTAGGTAAGTTATACAAAGTATAATAATATACCTTTATGAACTTTAATTATGTTTGCAATTCTACCTAAAAAAATTGCTACAACATTATCAATCAATAAAAGTCACCAATTTAAGTTTAAAGATGCAATTATGTTATTTAGTTTGAAAATCCATGCCCATGACCTTTCAAACAATGATAACTTAACAAAACTACATTATAAACTAATTTCATTTAGTTCTGTTTTGACTCATTTAAAAGTCAAATCTACCATAGTTAAGGCTGCTAATCGTGATAGATATTTATTTATTTTTTTATTTGAGAATACCAACCTTCGTATACACTGTTACATATATTGTAGACACAAAAGTAAAATATTATAAGTGTAACATATAATATAACTGATATACTGCTTCTAGGTTCAGTAGCACCTGGACTGCCTTTTTCCAAACTTCGAATACCAACAGGTACAAGTTTATTCAATTGCACTGCACAGTCGAAAAAATGCTTGAAATTCAAGGTTCATGAACTACCGCTTATTCCTAGAAAAATGCGATTAATTCAATGATGAATGGTGAAAATGATAAGAAATTACAACATGCGTAAAATATTTTAACGCAATATTATAGCTGACTAGCAGATACATTTTCAAAATCAGTGTTGTTACTATTTTAAGTAAGAATATCCTGGCGGAACATCGCAAAAAAAAAACTGCTTTGGCCAAGTAATCTAACTTTATGTAGGCAGGGCAATCATCAATTAATGATTCCCATTACTCATTCGCAGAATAAGAGGTATTTCAGAAAAACATTTCGTGTTTCTTCTCTGCCCTTAACATTTCGGGGCCGCAGTATTTGTTTAGAATTACATCACGACCCAAGGAATCTAACCTGAAAGTTCACCATAATCGGCAGCGCAACGTTATGCCAAAGGAACAACAAAAACACTATAGTTAGCTAAGTACCACGGTAAAAATCCCTAGCATGGAAAAGATAATTGAAGATCATTATTGGTTCTCGTATTGGTTTGAATGAGGAAAATGAACTCTCCACTGCCATAGCGACACTGCAATCGACAAAAATGTATGTGATCCACATATAGTTGTTCCGAGTCTGGGTGTTTTTGTGTCCGTTGTTTAAATGTTTGTAAATTCCTCTGCGATACAAAAACACTCAAGGTTTAGAGCATAAATTTGAACATAATTATGTTCTTATATCATTGAATTTTGGTAGCGCTACCCACCACAATTATCTTATCTATAGTAATTTACGTAGGTAGGTACCGTCTATTTGTTCCTACGACTACAATAATAAATTGGTAAAATAAGTAATTATTCTCTGGCCTAATACAATTTGTACGAATTTTGAACATTAGCTCAAAGACACTTCCCTTTGCCGTTCTATTATGTATTTATTGTTTTCCTTCCTTCGTTTTCTCTAAATTGTCTTGTGCCCCTTATTATTATTCATATCAATTCACATCTGCTTATTATGCAAAAAGGCAAATTGGAGTACTCGGTAACATAGCGGTAGGTAATGCCACTAGTGTACATGGGGCCTTTAATTCTCGAGCAAAGTGTTATAGACGTTTTCTGTCAATAATTATTCAGAAGCAGCACTGAGTTTAAAACTGTACCCGGTAGATAAAAATAGGTTTGCCACCTTTTACGTAGGTAATATCGGTGTAATGCATGGCCTACCCCTTCAAGGATAACCTTGAAGGGGAATGCACCTATAAAGGTGTGAGGTTATTTAACTAGGAATATCTTCTTTCTAAAATTATATTCACAATGAACACTACGCCAACTGGTAGTTTTTTGTTGTAGTCCGAATTCGCGTGTTATACACCACGCGTTGTTATACAACAATAGATAGGTACATTAGCATTACCACTCAAAAACATCTTTCCCATTTTAATATGAAAATCTTCAAGATATCTTAAGGATTTTCATATGTTTAAGGCATATGCCTTAAAACCGAAAACCACGATCATGCTTTTATAAAAAGAATTCATTGCTGATATCGAGTAAGAACTATCTTGGTATTCGTGTGATAAAATAAGTATGAGAGTGGACGACGCGATGCTGGCGGTACTAGAAACACCCTATTACTTACATTTTACTCTGGTAGGAAAGGAATCGAACGAGCATAATTTTTAACAAGCGTAGCAGAATAGCTCTTTAAGTAGCCCTAGAAAGCTTATGGACTGACAATCACACAATCTAATGTGCATTTCTTTAGTGAGATGCCGATTATCGGATGACAGTATAGGTAAATAAGACGTTTTAATCGTCAACGCTAGTTCTAGCTAGCTCTCTATGATTATTTTCCACATTTGCAGTATAATAAAAATTGTTTGTTTTTATCAGGAGAGTGGAAACACTGCATTAATATAACTGCTCCAAGGCTAAGCAGAGATTTTGCATTAGCCTACGTATTCCTTTTATTTCTAGACTAGTGCTAGTTTAAATTAGTCCATCAGCGTACGGCCGCCGGCGTACAGCCGCCGGCGTCCAGGCATAATGCTATTATTATTAAGCTGGCAGGTTAAACTAAGGTATGTTTTCCCAGATACAATTGTAAAACTGCTAAAGCCAATGGATGAATATCCAAAAACTGTGAAATTTGAACCCATCGCACTCAACGCGTATGCAGCGCGAAGAAACTGCTTGCTCCCTATGCCATCCATGCTATAGTTGTTTATAATATTATCAAACCTAAAATTCTAATAAACATTAAGCTCTCTTGAGAAATTTAAGACATTACTAATAAGTTTCACGTGAGCTCTGAAGCTCCAAGTATTCTAAAATTGGCAAACTTGTGTCGTTACAGTGTGAACCTGCCGAAACTCACCTACATGTACCTTTTATACTGAAATCATATAGACACTATATATACAGCCTCATGCCAATATTGCAGGGAAGGTAGAGGTGAATATTATACCACATATAACAGCGACAGCTATGGTTTTAGGTACCACGTGAAAAAGGTTGAGCCTATTAGCATTTACAAGCTCATTGCTGCAACTGAAAATGTCTAAACAATATAAATCCCAATAATACTTCGTCTATAATATTTCAATAACATCCAGCAACTTTACTGGCTGATACATAATCGCATTTGCTAATTGCTATTCTCTTAGGTTAACTGACTTGAACTGATTGAACTTTAGAATTACCAATTGTAGAGCGCCCGGAAACTTGAAGAAGTCATAGAGTAAATAGGTTAAATGTATTTTCTTTAGAAACACTTCTAAAATGAAATAATTAAGTAATCTAGATTATGTTACTAAATATGTCATTATGCAATTCGATAATATTATCATGTTACAAAAAGTTTACATATATTTAATACGCCAGCTTTTTGTATGGGGACTATGTTTAAAATCCTATTATTTATTTTTACGAGAGAAAGCCGATTTCGTAGACTTCGTATTTTATTCCTATAAATGGTACTGGTTAAAAAAACATCTCAAACAGCAAATAATCTGCTGAAAGGAAAATTTACTGATGCCTGCATTTGACGCCTTTTTTGTTTACAGTACCAATACTTGTTTTGAGTCTGGACATGTTTTATCTGTTGTTTAAATTTAATGTTTTTAAAGTCTCGCACGATACTATTATTCTTAGTATTGGAATTGTTTTTATACATTTGCTACGTCGTCAGTGAGCGCAATAATCTAAGATTAAAATGGTTACGAGCCCGTTCGCTCCTCAAGGTTCGCCCCCTAGTAGGTATTTGTTAGGTTTCTTCTTATAATCTACCCAAAAATATCGTCTTTCTATGAAAGAGGTGAAAGTCAAGGGGCGCACGGGCTCGTAGCCATTAAAATTGATTGTTTACATAGTAGTTTATTCAACTACATTAATTATTAATTTAATTCTACCTAAACATTTAAACGAGTTCAGTCAATTTTAAATTGCTAAACAATCCAAACTTTACGTTATAACGTAAAGACCTAGAACGCTCCCAACTGAGAAGTGTTCTAACGTAAATGAAGTTCCCAAGTCGGTCGCAGCAGTTCTAAGTACTTACACTTGTGGAAACTAAAGTTCCTTAAACTTACGTGAAGTACGGTCAGGGACATAAGTAGTTCAACACTAAACAAAGTTTACAAACTACTTTATGAGTTAAAATTAGCCAAGTATTATATCGTTAACAATTGCTATTGCATGAACAGCTGTCCATTAATAACAACATGCACATAGGTACATAGACTGAAATCCGAAGACATCAGTAATGTTGCATCCACAACGCAGTTACTTTTTGTGAAGAAACATAATGCAACATGATAACATAAGGGTGTTACCAGACCAATCGATCGATCGTCGATCGTCAGAGTCGATCAATGGTAGATTGGATTAGTCGACGTCGATCGATAGTTTCTACCAGACCAATCGACGTCGACAACTTCGATCGACGTCGACCGATGCCGTCGATCGACGATCGATCGATTGGTCTGGTAACATCCTTAGGTTCCATTTGCGACTGTTTATTGCTTTATGTTGAATGTTCCTTTCGCATTCATACCGCCAGTAACATATACTCGTATTAACACAATATAACAAAGAGTAACATTAAGTTACAAGCGAGTTGCAACTTGCACGATACATGTTTATGGACGTGTACCTCCTACCTATAGAAAAGTTACGCATCTATAACATGGCAGATGATTGTATTGCAACAGTAACAGCTGACTTTTCAAGTGATCATGTTGGCAAATTGTTTTAGACTCTTACTGTCTAATATAAATACATTGTTAAATAAAGTTGTTGTAATTTATTTAAATAATGACAACTCTCGCACTAGGAATAATTCCTGTGTCGCGGGAGACTTTACAAACATTCAAACAACAGACATAAAGAACACCCAAATTCGGAAAACAATTTGTGGATCACACAAAGTTTCGTCCCGTGTGGTATTCGAATCCTCAACACTCGGTCCAGGGGCAGTGGTGAGGGGATCACTTATCTAAACCACTACGCCATCCGTCCAGTCAAGATGAGTTGTTAGGTATCTCGAATTAGCAATGAATAATCTATATTACCTACTAAAGTTACTGTCTATTAGGATAAAGAGATATGGAAGAAGAATAGGGAAGTGTTAACCCGGCAGTCAGACGCAACGGGGTTAAAAAATTGTTTCGTAGTCCTGCGTGCAAATAGAAGGACCGACAAGTTGAACGGATCTAAGTCGGACGAGTTTATTGCTGTGATGAGTTAGACAGCATAGAAGAACGAGTTGGGGAGTTTGCTTAAAGATAAGAATTGGTGAAAACGATCTTAAGTCTTGAGAGACCGACTACAGAGATTTTCGAAGTGTCATGCAAGGTCGAGATTATCTTTCTAAGCATGGTCTTGTTGTAAATAAATAATAATAATAATAATAATAATATTTTACCACATACACACAACACCATCTAGCCCAAACTAAGCAGAGCTTGTACTATGGGTACTAGACAATGGATAAACATACTGAAATACTTTTTTTTTTGTAAATACATACATATTATACATAGAAACACCCAGACCAAGACAAACATCCATGTTCAAGCACACAAATGTTTGACTTGTGCGGGAATCGAACCCGCGACCTCAGGCGTGGCAGTCGGTTACACTAACCACTACGCCATCGAGGTCGTAAATAATCGTAAATTGTAACGGATCGTTCTTAAATTTCGATTTGGCTTCATAAGTTTCATAGTATAAGTTTGCGTTTATACATATTGTAGATCGTAGAGTCAGGCAAAGTGATATATAGAGTAAAAAATTGATATATAGTGTAAAAAAGTGATATAATATACATATGTATTTCTCAGAAAATTCGCAGTTGCACCACAGAGTCTGATAATGTACCCGATACAGGCAGCATATGGCTCGTCGTCGTGAATCTATATATTATTATGTAGGAATTTATTATTTTCTTTGCTGCCGAAGTATATAAGTGAGTAGTGTAGTGACCAGATGTTGGAAGGTGCATTTATTTACCATAACAGCGCTTCCACTCTCTCCGCTTCTATACTTAGCTGAAAACCGTAGGAAACCGAAGCTGATCCCGATGTGTGGATATGCTGTAGGTCTTGATGCTAAAAAGGTTTTTCATAAGGGACATCAGCACTCAGAGCAGTTTACTCTACTGAGAGACAGCGGCACACCGGCAGCCAGACACAGATAGGTTCTTAATTATGTCTGGTATTGGTATGACAAACAACTGACAGGTAAATAATAAAACAAATAAATGCCGTTTATAAAATCACTTTATTTTAGAAGTTTTCTGTAGAATCACACTGGAAAAGGTTTACAGGCAGGATATCACATTGAACATTTATCTTTTAAACACTTATTCAAATTACTTGTTGACATTTAACTACGGAAACGTACACTGAAAATATATATATCTCATTATTATTATGTTTATTTATAAGACATATTTTATTTCATTCCTAAGTATTTATTACGAAGTATTTTAGTGTTCTCTCTCAATTTAGACAGTAGGTACTTATAAAGTGTTATGAAATATATTAATTGCTTCAAAATACATAAATAAATCACAAATGTATCGAAAAAAAATTTATTAAAAAAATTGGCGCCTGTTATTCGAAATTTGTGCAATAAATTAATCACTAAATTTAGTTAATCCTTATTTATAAAATTAATTCCCATTTTATATATGGTAGAAATACTGCAGAATAATTAATAGGTAGTTACATTGGTCGAAATCAATTCTCAGCATCGTAGAAAATTATATTTGTAGTAGATAAGTATAAAATTCTTAGTAATAAGATATACTTATCAATATGTAATTATTTCGTACTTTTACTAAACATTAACACCAGATTATATGCAATAGTAAAAAATATTTTTGTTCTACACATCGTTATTAAATAGTACATTCAAATGATTTCAAATAAATTCATAGAAGTTTATACATAATAGATATACATATAAATAATATCTATATTTCATATACGTAGATAAGAATAAAATAGTCCTTGTAAATTACAGAAGCGTAGTACTATCGTGTCCCGTTGCTAAACATCTTTAGGGTCCGTTGTTGTCGCGGATACCCTGAAAGTAGTTCTACAATTTATTGTCCGATACAATACAAAGAGTGATCAAAGATCGCATTCCTAATAAATATTATTTAAAAGAAATTTCTAGATTTCTTTATCCTCTGTCATGTCAAAAAAGGTAATCAAAAGGATGTGACTTATTTCATTTTATTTTCTTAAGATTGTTATACAAACTTTATTAACAATTGTATCTTTTTATTTGAATTATATGTTTATACTCATAGTCATGAAAATATTACGATATTTTGGTCACAACAATAATAAAAAAACGTAATGTGAATATGAATGTAACCAATATCAGTTTCAAGTTTAATTCAGGAATGGACTCGTTAAACTTGTATGTTCTTTCATGTCACCCATAACTATTTATTGCAAATCAATTAATCAAAGACTATTTTTAATTTGTTCCTCCACACATTCTGACCAATCACCCAATATTTCATCAATATCTCAATTACTTCGCCCGTTGATGTATAAGTCTGATATCTATGTCAATTTCCCCACAATCTGACTAAGTCCTAATTTACCTACTAAACACTCATAAAATTGTCTCTACGCTTTTGTAATCTCTAGGAACCATTACAAAAGCATCAAGTTAGAATACAATGTCTCCAGATTTCGATACAATAAACTACTTAAATACATCCTTACGTACTATAAGCGTAATCACACCGATCACATAACACCATGTAACATTTCAGGATTCTAGGAAGACTAAGGTGAAGAAGTGAAAAGTCCACTACTTTCTATGCCAGAAGGATATCAAGCTGATTCCACTATTATATAGAAATTTCGAGACAGCGATATATTTTCTTGTCTTTTAGTTTTATTCTTCTTTATTGAAGATATCATGATATAATCATTACGCTGTTGTCGGGATTTACGTCTAGGTTTAGATGGTTAGTTCATCATGTCTATGTATAGATATTTTGTCATAATCTAAAAAGATGCGCGCCTGTTACTGACAAGATCAATCATTCGAGTCCGCATTCGAATATGTATTCATTCGTTGCAAAACAAGAAAAAAAATTATTTGTCGTAGATCTTCCATCTAATCGTTTAAAAATATCGAATTTTTCTGTAACAGTCAGTCGCATCGGTATCTATGTCGTGGTCTCTTGTATTCATCTTTATAACAACTTGTATCACTAGCCGTTATTTTCAAATATACATACACTGGCTCAAGATCTTTGGCATCAAATATAAACCACGTAGGATAGATTTCAGAACGTTACTAAAAACGTTACTTTACATCGAAGTAAAGTATAAGATATGTCCACTAGGTAGTGTTAAATAAATAATTCAATTATCACATTAACTTCTATGGTTTTAGTATGGTAACACTTAATTTATTGATCACTACGATATAATATTACGGTACAATTTTAATATAATGCCTTTCGGGTATGTTCGTAATAATGCCGATCGGCTATGTTAGTAATAACGCCGTTCGCGAGTGAGTGCGAGAGAGATAAGGATATTGCCCAGTAACATTTATTGTGTTGTGGTATATGAATATAATTAGGTTGAAGACTTAATATTCTCTTTCATTGTAGCAGGCTCAGCCGTCCGTAGCGCGAAAGCGGGTCGAACAATCCACTGGAAGTTTGAGGATGTTTTTTGTTACAAACTTTATACACGGCTTTTTGCATTTGTTGAATATTTAACGATCACCTTTCCATTAGAGTATCAAAACGCCTAGTTTGGTATTTCAACTGATGAGAATTCAAAGTAAGGGATACATAATTATTTAGATATTACTTAATTATACCGTAACTTATTAAATTATCGTAAGAATATTCGAGAGTTAATACTACAAAATGATCATCCAATAAACCAAACTCTCGTTATTAAATAAGGATATAATGAACCAAATCCATAATTAGTAACATTCACCCATAAGACCATAACACAATTTTATCAAATTAAGACAAAACAAGGTGCCTACTAAGGGTTCTCATTACAAGTGAGATGTGATCGAGTTAACGCTTCGTGAACGGATTGTTGCGAGTAGTACGGGCGGCGGCAGCTGCGGCTGTCTGCGTGCAGTTGCAAAGAGCGTCAAACATGCGTAGTACAAAGCCGCGCGCCCGCCCCAATCGCCTCTTCAGATTACCTGGAACAAATAGAGGGCCTCGTTAATGGATATATCTGTCAGACTTTATTGCTTTGTTGTAGGGATGAGCGAATTTATCGTTATTGGTGGAATATTGTTATTGAGGTCAAAAATATCGATATTTAAATATCGATAATCGCAACCTGTAAACATCGTAATATCAATATTTTAACTAGATATCGTTTTTGATTTGCTTTTTATTTTTCAAAGTTTTAAATAATAGGAAAGTGCATATTATACAAAACCCGGAGTTTATAAAATATTTAAGTTTTACAATAAAATTTTAACAAAATATTTTGTGGTCCATATTATTCAAATATTGATATTAAGCTACCAATATAAATATTTTATTAATATTGCTTATTCCTACTTTATTGATTTTGATTGGATATAAAGTAACGTGTTTCATTAGTTGATACGACGGCAACATAATATGTGAATGGATGGTGAGTACAGTCAACTAATAGAAATTTACATTTGAAATTAGAATTGCCACCGTCTAATAAAACGATCCGAAGGCAATACTATATTTTACTCGATATTTCGTTCGTTTCAAGTCGATTGCATAAGTAAAATAGTGTAATTACAATAAAATATTATAAATTTAGTTGATTTATTATGTTTGTCTACGAAATTCTCACACTATTGAACGGCCAGACACATTGTTATAAAATAATAAATGTTTATTTATATTGCTATTATTCGATTTACAATTATGATCATTGCTAATTGAACTAGGTTCACATGTGCTATAAGAAACAGTTACATTTGTATTAAGTGTATTAAGTAGGTATATGTAAGTACATACTGTACAACAATGTGTACAATATTGTTAGCTATTGTAAAAGAAATCAACCAATCAAATAATACAAATAATAATTTAGTTACACCTCTATAAAACCATATGTGAGAAAATGGATGCAAACAGTATTTCTTAACATTTACATAATTTACTTTTGTTGTCATCGTAGCAAAATATCCCGGCTTTTCTTGAATAAAAGTTTATATTAAACAATTATTTAAGAACAAAACATGAAAATTAATACAAAAGCAAATGAAAAAGATTTATCAAATGCAGCTAAACACTACATATTTGGATAAAATTACTTTAAGCTTTCAAAATTTAACGAATCCGGAGACATAGTGAAAGTAGCATTATACTCGGGTCTTTAAGCGGGCGTGAAAAAGTATCTCTAAATCAAACACAGAGTAAGGACTTGGACGGTCTTAAGAAGATCTTTTTAAGATTCAACAAATACGTAAACATTGTTTAGCTTAAATTGTTCGGAGTTCAGGTTTTATTTGTACTAGTGGTTATCCTACAGAAATGATAGCGCAACAGTGGTGAATCCGACTGTTGTACATGAGGTTCCAGGTTCAATTGCCGGATCGGACCATCAAAAGAGTATTGGATATTTCTGTCAAAAATTCTCAATTGCAGTCTGGAGTTAGGAAAATGGCGCTGATGCATTTCTTCGTGCCTCGGGATGCATGTAAACCTGTTGGTTCTACGCCTGATCTCACTCAGGTCGTGATGGTTTATGGCACGTCGGACTATGAGAATTAGGGAATAGAAAGTATACACACACAATACTATTATCGCCTGCGCAAATGGCAAGTCTCGTCTCCTTATGATTGACCTCCGGTAGTTTAAATACTGTTGTCTTTTGTCATAGCCAAATAGCATTCAATGCTATTCATAAAATCACATCATGGGTCCATAAATACAACCTCACTTTCAGTAAAACTTTCTATAGAGCTACAAACCAAATAGCAAACAAAGTTTATCGTCCGTCGCCTCTGTAGTATTTACCTAAAGCTTTATTGGAACGAGTGAAACAAGAGGAGCTGTCATCTGCCATCATCCCCTCATTGTCTGACACTCCTTTTTGAAGAGCGCTCGAATCCCAACACAAACTTTAACAACAAACATTCCTTTCGCTTGTCTTCAAAAAATATGGTTAATAATATTTTTTAAACCAATTAATATAGCGGGTATTAACATTTTCAGCTGCAGCATTCGATAAATTGATAGATTACCTAAGTTATTAAAACATAAAAATACGGTATCCTAACTAATATTATAAATGCAATTATTTGTTTGCTTGTTACGATTTAACGCCTCAACTACGCGACCGTACATCATAAAATTTCGCAAACACGATGTCATGGGTACCTCATCTAGAAAAAGTACTTTTACTAACCTTACCTAAACCATATTCATGCAAATGAAGCCGCAGGCTAAATCTAACATGTAAGTACAACAATATTTTTTAAATACTAAACGTATACAACAATTTTTTTTATAATAATAAATAATAATAATAATAATAATAAAGCATTTATTTCCTCTCTCACACAGAAAATTACAGAAAAAACAATATATAACTTAGGCTAAGATAAACATTTCTTATATAGTGGAAATCTGCGTGATAGACTGGTATCTGTACTAGGATACACCTGTATGACAGATTACCAGCCTCTCCTAACTCTGGACAGCCGGAGTTCAAATAGGTGATTTTGGTATGTGGTTATGTGATATTAGTGTGAGTGGTTACGAATATTAGTACCGTATGATGTATGTTATGTGTGTGTGACGTGTGTGTGTGTGTGTGGGTGTGTGTGTGTGCGTGTGTGTGCGTGTGTGTGTGTGTGTATGCGTGCGTGAGTGTGCGTATGAGTGTGTTTCTGTAAGTGCATGCATGTATTTGTCTGTATGCGCAAACCCTACGACAATGAGGTTATCTTGGGATCAGATTCTACTAGGAGGCTTGCAGATCTGTTAGCAGCGTGGTAGGTGTGGATGTGAAGTAGGAAATATTTTCATGGGAACTCTAATTATGAGGGAATATGTAGTAGATTTTCTGTTTCCTCATAGCTGAGGGATTTTAACCAGCAACAGATGGTTCTTTTACAATCATATTTTGTACGTGAGTAAATATGTAACTTTTCATTTACTTTGTTATATAGATACTTTCCCAGAAAGCCGAAAAACCTACCAGAGAACATTGTTGATCACCGATTCCCAGTTAAAGGACAGACTTTATGTTTTAGTCGTTTATTTGTAATCGAGGGATTGTATGGGAGTAGTGAATGCTGTTTAAGAATCGTATTTGAGATATACAGTTGGCGCACCGTCAGGACATCAGCGAGTTGGTAAAGATCCCTAGTTGGATGTAGGAAAGGGAGTGAAAGACTCACCTTAAGAACTGCTCTCTGCGCTCTCTCCACCTTTATCAAACTAGTTTTACAGGCACCGCCCCACACTGTGACACAGTTTATAACGTTACTATGTAAGGGATAAGTAAACGTTTGGGAAACGTTCTCTATTTATATCAGAGTCGTAGTAGTATAAATTAAGTATTTATTATCTAAGATTAAACGAAATGTTACATGTATTCCACATAAAATGTCTATTTACTTGACCAGTGATTTATCAAATCTACTTTGGCACCATCATGTCTTCAGTATAATATCCTAAAGCTATAACAAGCCACGCTTGCCAAGTCCGGGTCGGCAGACTATAACTGCAGACAAAATCAACGCACATAAACCATTAGCAATGCATTACGAAACTCAAGTTACGTTACAGAATAAATATCCTTACTAATATTATTAATGTGAAAAATTATTGTTTGTTTGTTACGCATTCACGCATTAACTAGTTGACCGATCTTCATGAAATTTCGTGTACAGATTGTAAGGGGTACAGAAAAGGGCATAGGGTACTTTTCAACCGGAACAGGTACTGTGCCCGAGGGAGAGTTTATTGACAAAATATGGATTAACGCGAGCTAAGCCGCCGCAAAATCTAGAACATAACATAAATCCATCACATATTTAAACAGGCAAATATAAGTTAGTAGCAATTTTTTGGCTAAGTCATACGAAGGCCTTTGACCTGGTCAATAGAATATAGGTACTACTGTCCATTTTTCTTACTTATCTTATTTGTAAATAAACAAATGATTCATTTTGAGTAGTAGAGCCTCGCTGATTTCAGCACGAATGGGCCGGCTCGACCGGGAAAGGACTACCCTCTCACAGAATATCGACGTGAAATAGCAGTATTCCTACTGTTGTGTTTCGTTCGGTGAGTGAAAGTGCCGAGACTCAATCACCCTCTTTCCCCCTTCCCACTCCTTCACCTTCCCACTTCCTTTCCTAAAGGGTCGGCAACGCGCAAGTGATGCCTCTGGTGTTGCAGGCGTCCATAGGCTACGGTGACCACTTACCATCAGGTGGGCCGTATGCTTGTTTGCCAGCTTAGTGGTATAAAAAATAATCAGTTACTGCGACTAAAATATATTCGTACTCTAATAAATAGAGATGACAAAAAAAAGAAAAACAATACATGAAGATGGGTCTCTGACAATACGGTCAATACAGTCTGGAGACAATAGTCTCTACCAGTACGCTATATTTAATTACAAAATAAGACAATAGATTATATATTCTGTATATTATATATTATTCCCTCTCATCGATTTCGATGATGGAGACATTAAGTATTACAATACTTTACATGTTTTCTAAAGGAAGACGTCATATAATGGTTAACTATCCACGGAGTACTCGCGTCGAGTATAATTTAAGCTGTTCGTGACTAGCTATAAGTAATAACGTCATTACCGTCGCGTTAGCTGTCACGATCATTCTTTCTTCCCAATTACAAAATTATCCATTTCCATAATTGGGGCGAAAAATTTACAGTATCATTGCGCTCTTTTAGTTAGGTACTTATAAAATGATATTATTATAGACCCTCGGAAATAATACTTTTTCCGGGATGAAAGGTACACTTTGTCCTTTTTTTACCCCTGACAACGTATATATGGCATTTCATGATGATCAGTCATGTAGTTAAAGAGTAACGTAAACTCATATTCGCATTTATAATATTAGTTATGACGCAGTGGAGTTAAGTGGACCCAATTTCATCCCGGTAAGGAACAAATATTTTTGATGGATCACGCAAATAATTGTGCCTGGGTGTTATTTGCGCTCGTTATTTGATTGACTCTAAAGTCTTGCGTGGCAAAGAGATTGTGCCTAGTACGGCGTTGTCTTATAATGAACAGGAACAAATGTACTTTCGACTGCTAATGTGTCTGCATGCAAAAACTATCTGCTACGCAATTATTATTAAGCAATAATTAGAGTAGCAGATCGTTTTTAAAGACCGATAATATACAAATAAACTCGACATTGGACAAACATACACGAGTAATAAATTCTAATAGCCAGTTTATCTGTAAACGTGACTATAGTCTTTATTTCAACAGTTACATACTTTGTATCTTTTAGCAAACACTTATTCGGTTCGAATATTATTTGTTTCAAGTTTAAAACTATGTCTAGAATATTCTCTTGTACGGTATTGTTAACTTTGTGTACGGTATGCAGTGGATTCAAAGTGCTTTTGGTATTTCCATTTCCAAGTAATAGTTATGCGCTTCTTGGTGAAAAGTACGTCAAACTTCTTGTGAGCGCGGGTCATGAAGTAAGTAATTAAATGTAACTACGTCATTGTTTGTTTAAAGCCTGTGCTTTGCAGAAATTCGGTCGTCTTTTCTCCTTAGCGCTCAATTTATTTAATATTTAGGTATGTCTTAATACTGTCAAGGTTTACTAGTCACCATTAACATGGTGATTGGTTTATCCATCCGAGTTGTAAAGAATAATTTTCACGTTTAAATTACGGTATAGTAAAAATCCATTTCGCTTTATCTGTCAGCTAAATCCGATCCACAGGATAACTGAGTTGTCACGAATAATCATAATCAATATGAATCACTTAAGTTGTTGAATACATATTGATAAAATCATTCACAACCAGAATAGCTGTTGTTTTCTGTATAGTTGATGCAATGAAGTACAATGAAAATAGATTATTCCTAGGCTGTGACTAAAAACTAAACAATACACAATAAATCTGAAGACCCATTTGAGTATATGAAGCCTTATAAGAAATAATAACACTATCGAATTATACCAGGAAAAATTATATCCCCATAAAAATATTACAGGATATATAATATTGCTGGTTTGGGCAAGTAGAAAGAATGGACGAGGAAAGACTGACTAAGAAAGTTTATAAGGCTAGTATGAACGGAACAGTCGCAAGAGGAAGACCTAGGCGAACGTTTCTCGATCAGGTCGGAGGCGTTCTGGACAAAGGCCAGGTTAAGAGCACCTTGAACCGACGGGCGTGTATGAGAAATGTGATGAAAGTGAATGAAGCCAGAGAAGTGTGTCAGGATCGTAGCAAATGGAAATCCGTAGTCCCTGCCTACCCCTCTGGGAAACAGGCGTGAATCTATGTATGTATGTAAAAATATAACATATATTTTAAGGTATTTTCACATAATGAATTTAAAATAAACTGAAATATTACGATTTTTGCAATATTTATAATATTAGTGGAGCTTGTTATTGTGTTTATGGTTCAATACTATGGACATTTATTACAATAATACCTTGCGATATTTTATTCATAATTATATCGCGATCACTATTATATGGCGATCACTGATACTCCCGTAATGAGATTAATTCTCAACATCTTTCTTCCATACAAGATTTATGTATGTAAACTTTGACATATAAGTTACCTCTATCATTAAGAGCAGCGATAGCTCAGTGGGGAGACCAACAGACTGCAATGCAGAGGGTATCGGGTTCAAACCCACGTGGCGCACCTGTGACTTTCGGAAGTTATATGACATTTCGAGATTATGTGCGTATTGACTGACAATTATCGCCTGCTCCGTGCCTCCGAGAGCATGTTAAGCCGTCGGTCCCGGCTGCCATGAACATCTATGGCAGTCGTTATTGGGAAAGTCAGTACCCTCTAATATCCTGACACTGGTCTAGCCTTAAGGTATCGTTAGCCTTTGGGTTGCGGAGGTCAAGTGGCAGCCGCTCCGTGTAAAAACTTATATCAAGTCAAATCCGGTTAGACTAGAAAAGCCGACCCCAAGTGACTTGGGAATAATAAGGGCTAGGGAAAACAATTAACTTATCAAAAAGGTGTACTTCTTGAAAATTTATTGAACATAATATACTAATTAATGAGTTGTCTAATTAATTTTAAACCTACATTTCAGGTGACGTACATAACGCCCTTCCTAATGAATAATTCTGCCTCTTCATTACGTCAGATACATGTATCTAGTAATGTTAAATTAGTACCGGGTAAGTATGCTAACAAATATTATAAATGCGAATGTGAGTTTGTTTGTTACGCTTTCACGCCCTAACTACTCGACCGATCATCATGAAATTTCGCATACACATTATCAGGGGTACAGAATAGGACATATGGTAACTTTCATCTAGAAAAGTATTGTTTCCAAGTGATAGACGTTTATTATAGTTTGTTATATAAAAACCTGTATATGATTGTTACTTTTATCAACAAAAGTATTGTCGTATATTTTCAGAGTACCTATTGATCCATTAAGCTTCTAAGATAGGTCTGTAGTTCGAGCAATAGATTTAAGCACTTCTATATCACATGGTAAATAATATTTCTAAGATCTAAAAAATAAATGATCTACAATGGATAGTGGTTCGAGTATGGGTGTTCTTTGTGTCCGTTGTTTGAATGTTTGTAATGTCCAACGCGACGCAGGACTGACTTCTAGTACGGGCTAAGCAAAAATACATACATATTATATGCAAAGCTTTAATCAGTACTTATCTGTATCTCCTCGTAGTATTGTCCAAAAGTAAAATACGTAAAATGTATAATTTTCATTAGACTGATAAGCGTATTGATTACTGTTTAGAACATTCAAACAAAACCGCACCTTTTCGGCACTAATAATATTCTCTGCAAGTACATTACCCTGATGGAAATGCTAGAGCTCGGTAGTAAATACATGCAATATTACCAAACTAATGTGTACTTCACATGCGTAGTAAATGTTTATTCAATCACCGTAAAAGTGAGAGTAATAAGGTTCCTATTCCTGATTGAATCATGTAACAAGTGTCATAAATATACATTCCAGGGAGTGATAGAGATATAAGTTGGACGTCTATGAAGGATTGGTCATGTATTGCAGTCGGCAAAATATGGCAACAGGAATAGAAGTTCTTTGCCCGAAAAGCGAAATATAATAATAATATGGAGTGGCAAATTATTATTACCGTAGTGATTTTTCATCTTGCCTTTGTTTTAAAGTTACTAGTATTGCGTTTAATTCATTTATAGGTTAAAATAATAATAATTAAATATTAAGATTAAAACTCTCAAAAGGTTTCTTCGCGTTGGACCCATGTCTCCATCCTTCGCGAGGCTATTGAAATCAAAAAACATCCTAATTTTAATAGAGAAGATGGTTGGAATGTACCACCAGCTTGGGATCCAGTAATACAAATAGTCAAACCCAAGAAGAAGCAAACCACAGCTAGACTTCATGATACTTTGAGCTCATTCTGCGTAAATAGAAACACCAATGATTAAATTATGTTCGGGTACTTTGAAATAACTACACTGGAACATTGAGACAACTACCATCTTAGTCTCCCCGTGACCATGGCTGCTGAAAAGCAACCGAAACGTCGGGGAAAGTGTAAAATAAAATTTAATCTAAATAGTTTTAATAATAATTTAATTAGCTTAAAAGTTAGTAAAGTTTAATAGTAGTATAGTGTAACAGTTTTCAAAATTTTGTAATAAAGTGTCAAATAAACAACGCGATAAAATCCGTATATAGTAGTTGCTATATTAGTTTTAACTGATTTTAATTCGAATCGATACCCATTCGAAATATAACTTTACGATGGCACGATTGATAAGTCCTGGCTGATCGTGGTGACGATGTAATTGTACATGCAATGGACGACAGTCTGCTTCCTAATATTTCTATATCCCGTACCCGTACCGCGTGAATAAATTAGCGGCATCTACGTTCCAATATGGCTAAACAATCACATAATCATACAATAACAATAATAAATGCATTCGAATTGTTTTTATCAATTTGCCTAAACTATTCGAATAATTAGTTTTTTATCAATAAGCATAACTCTGTTAATCATATGTATGACTATCGATCATGGGTTCGAATCAATCCACAGGCAAAGATTTATAAGAAAAATAGTTGTCATTTGCCCAATATGTAAGAAGATCCTAATAACTAGCTTGGTATTTCTATTTGCCTGCTTATTATTTAATTAGATAGACATGCGTGAATGATTTATCATAACACAATAATTGGTTTGCTATTGCAGGTAAATTATGGAACATAACACATATTCTGTACAAAAATAAAGATTTGGAGAATATTCAAAGATATTTGAATATTGCTTTCAAAATATCCAATGGTACAGTTTTACACGCGGACGTTGAGAATTTACTGTTGGATACTAAAGAAGAATTTGATGCGGTCGTTGTAGACTGGTTATACAATGAAATTTTGTCCGGGTGAGTAACATTTTATATAAACTATATATAAACAAAGAAGTACTGACTCACTCACTAATTGACTAACCCAACCCAGTCAATACCCAGACTATCCAAACCTTGGATCTAGAAAACTGAACTTTTGCACAAAAAATACATTTTTGTTTAAGATATAAACAGGGACTGGAGCTGGATTCTTAGAAATTCTCACTGGGTAATGGGTTGAGAATAAATACAATTTATTATATATATATATATATATATAATATATATATTATATATATATATTATATATATATATATATATATATATATTTATTATATATAATATATTTGTCTTTTATTATATTATTAATAAACACTTCAAATTTTGCACGTTGTTGGTAATTTTAGCAGCTAATAACTTATTTTGGGCATTTCCGAAATTCCTGAGTTTAGGATAAAAATAACTTAAGAAAATTAAAGTTCATGCATACGGACTCACGGGCAAAAGCTACTTTACTATCTAGATAAGACAACTTACCTAGACTCTCGCTTGACATCATAATTCTACGTCATCAAACGAGAGAAAGAGCCCGCCGTAGCCAATTATTCAGTGAGGTTAGAATTAGCCGCCTTCCCCGGCAAAGCCACCCTCTTACCTCTTCCATTCCTTTCCTTTCATCCCAGCTTTAATTCCTCTTCCTGAGCGAGAACGCGCGCGTACTTAATAATACAAGTGATAAAAGGGTACGCTACCGCTTACCATCAGGCGGACCGTATGCTTGAGGTATGTATAAACAGACAATACTTGTACTAGCGGCTGAGAGAGCTATGGAAAAAGTATCTACCGCACAAATAAATATTAATAAAAATGAATACATAATAATAATAATATTACATACATAATAATAATTAACACACACATGACAGCCAACAGAAAACATCATCCCAGATCATGCATACAGCGTCTCACACTGCCACGCCAAAGTGGAGGAAGAGGCCTCATCGACATACAAAACTTACACAATAACCTAATAGACAAATTACGCAAATACTTCTACTCTAAAGCTGAACAATCTCAACTTCACAAATACTTAACGAATGCAGATAAAAAACGAACCCCCCTTAACCTATTGAATAGAAATATACAGCCAAAATTATTGAGCAAAGAGCAGAAAATAGTATTGTGGTCCCAAAAGTCTCTGCACGGGAGACATGTCGCTGATCTCAGCCAAGAACACGTCGACAAAGAAGCGTCGAACGAATGGCTACGGCGCGGAGAGCTCTTTCCGGAGACAGAGGCTTTTGTAATCGCTATTCAGGATCAAGTAATAGACACCCGTAATTACCAGAAACACATAACCCGTATACCTAACCTTCCCACTGACTTATGTAGACGTTGCCATAGTAGTTCTGAAACTATTCAACATATAACTGGTTCATGTAAATCCATAGTACAAACTGATTATAAACATAGACACGATCAAGTTGCAGTAATAGTCCATCAGAACCTAGCCCACAAATATTCCTTTATTGAAAAGAAAACTGCCTATTACAAATATAAGCCCAGTACTGTTTTAGATAATAATTCCTTTAAAATGTACTGGGATATGACCATTATTACTGACAAAACCATACACTACAATAGACCAGACATAACCATACTAGACAAAACAAAAAAAACTGTTTTCATAATAGACATCGCAGTATGTAACACACATAATCTCCTCACTACGCACGCGGAAAAAATGTCGAGGTATGTTGATTTAGCTACCGAAATAAAAAGGCAATGGCAGGTAGACACCGTTAAAATCATCCCTATTATCATATCTACAACCGGCGTAGTCCCTAAGACACTTCTACATAGCCTGAGCATACTTGACATGCCGAAATCTACAATCACACTCATACAAAAAGCCGTTCTTCTTAACACATGTCGCCTCACACGTGAATTTCTTGCATCATCTACTTCTTAACTTTTTTCCCTCTGGCACACTTGGTTAAGGCCGGTGTGTCAGGTTTTTACCCCTTTGAAATAAAAGGGAGACTAAATATAAAACAAATACAATAATAATAATAATAATAATAATAATGTCCTCCAGACCGAATTTCAGCCACGGCGGCCAGTCTTAACAGAGACTGGCCATCTGCGCAGGAGATATTATAGTGCACAAGTGTGTGCGCAAACACAAGTGCACTCTCTGTTCCCTAACTCTCATGATCCGATGGGACGGCAATCCGACACGACCGGAGAGAGATCAGGCGCAGGACCAACGGCTTTACGTGCTTTCCGAGGCACGGGGGTGTCTAACACCGCCAACTTCCAAACTCCGGGCTGCTATTGAGATTTCTATACAGGAAAACCCAATAGCTTTTTGTTGGCCCGACCCGGGATTCGAACCCGAGACCCTCATGCACAGCAGTCGCATTCACTACCGCTGCGCCACAGAGGCAGTAAATGAATACAACAGAATATATAAACCAAATTTTGCGTATTTAATATCAATGATGTTACCATACTATTCCTCCTTTCCCAATTTATACATACATACATACATAGATTCACGCCTGTTTCCCAGAGGGGTAGGCAGAGACTACGGATTTCCATTTGCTACGATCCTGACACACTTCTCTCGCTTCATTTTACAAAATAATAAAATTTAATTTAATAGTGATCTCCGAATCACTAGATTGTTTCGTGATGAATTTCTGTCTTACTTCATGTTGCCGCGTCAACCAAACCCATACTTTCATCTTTATATCCTAACTAATATTATAACTGTGAATGTGAGTTGGCTTGTTATGCTTTTACACCTTAACTACTAGACTAATCATAATTAAATTTCTGATACACCGTGACACAGCAAAAGGACATAGGGACATAGGACCTTTCATCTAGAAAAAAGCACTGTTACTAAACTAACCTAACTTACATTTACGCGAGCAGTGCGTGGGCAAGATCTAGTCATAGAACATACCTATTAATCAATAGAGAATATGCATTTAATTTAAAAAAGTATTCCTATCTTTATATAATTCTACTGTACGTGTGTATGTCACTGAACTCCTCCTAAACGGCTGGACTGATTTTGATAATTTTTTTTGTGTGTGTTCATGTGGATTCGAGGATGGTTTAGATAAGGGTTTTTTTTTTTCATTTGTTCAGGACTACGTCTAGCTAGCTAGCTAGTTAATTATAAGTCTAATGGCTCTTGTATACAACTTAGTTAACATGTTCAAGTTGGTTCAAACCGCGCAAGTAGTATAATATAAACAAGTGAGAAACGGCAATGAATTGCCGTAAATCTCAGAGTTCGACAAAATGGTATCACGTGACCTTGAGGGTCAGAGGTCAAAGGTCATAGCCATTTCCGGGGTATATCGACTATGCTGAGTCGAATGGCGTTGACCGCGAGTCTCTAGCTCTTACAGTTCTTGAGTTGAAAGTTGTATAACAGACGGATGGACGGACAAAGCTGTTGTATAAGATTTTTTTTTTTTTCGAACTCTAACATAATAATAATCTCGCCTGATACTAGCCCGTCGGCTATCTGTGACATGTACAAGCAACTTATCATTATAATATTGAAACCCAGGTTGGAATTATGGTCAGTTCCTAAAACTTTATCATAATTCTAAGACCAAGAGAAAGTCATACAGTACCAATATTAAGATTGTGTAAGCCTTGCCCATCTATTATTATTTTAAGAAAGCTATACACTCTGTAACGGGCTATCTACATAACATGTCTGAGAAAGTAATAAGGCTTCTATATATTGAAAACTTTTCCATCTTGCAGATATACTAGATGGAAATGGGCCTCTTCGTTATAACAGAATCTGAACATATCTAAATCATAGCTATACCTACATTTCGGGATATACATCAGCTTTATAATAATACTAGCTCCATCGGAAACAGTAGGTACTTTTGTTCTGGGTAAAAGGTACCCTATATGCTTTTCCATACCTCGGGTAACGTGTATACGAAATTTTATGATGATCGGTCGAGTAGTTAGGGCGTGAAAGCGTAACAAACAATAATATATACACTATAGATACATTGCCCGCGCTCTGTAGTGACAACATGAATGCAAGGTAATTTACCAGAAGTCCATTTAGTCACGTACCAACCAGTACCGCGGTCGTAAGTATGTGACATTAAAATAACTCGAGTGAATAACTGCCTCAACAACGAAAAAAATACCGTCCTGTGTTTTTAGGAAATGTAAAAATTATACTGCAACTGTGAAAAATAAAAATGTATCATTTCATGCGTAAGTATCAAGAGAAATGGATTTTATTTTATTTTTTCGATGCCTTTTAATGGCGGCTGGCGCCTGAGGTAAGTCGCGTGCCATATTGTTCGCGCTCGGCCAATGAGCATGCACGATAGAATGACAACGTAGTTAAAGAAATATATTTATCTCTCTCTAACAACAGGAATTCCGTAGATGATATTTAATTTTCTTTGCCCTTCTTCGTGCGTTTAAGTAGCTGTCTAGCTACCGAAAGCATTTACGCTGTTTTCGAGTGCCGTGATGTTTATGCATGACGCGTCTATTTATATTACGTCATTGGTAACAAACGATCAAACTCACATTTGCATTTATAATATTAATGAAATCTCTTTAAAAGCTTAATTTTAATTATTCTTGAATCAACCTCACGAACCTTCCGCGAAACAATAACGAATACGCAATTTAATACCTCACAAACATAAAAAAGAAAACAATTTGATTATTCAGTTCCTCCGTTTTAAAAATCAATGCCAACAATCTTTGTCCAACAGCAATTCATTTACATATTTACGATTCTGAACACTCTAGAAACAGAAATTGCAATAAACATTATGTAGGTAGTAAGTACCTAGTATTAAAATGATTCGACTCATACCGGCTTTCTAAGCGTATGCAATTTTCTTTGAACCTAAATTTTGTTGCAGATTTGCGGCAGTTTTTAATTGTCCTCTTATATGGGCAACTTCGATGGAGCCGAATGCCTTAATACTGAGCTTATTAGACAAGAATTTGATTACTTCTCAAACTTATGGACGTCAAAGTCCTTCTTTCGGGCAATGGGCAGCGGAAAAGTATAAGTTTCTACGTATGAAATATAATAAATGGTATGTATAAGAACTTACGGTCCCTTATAAATTTAGAATTGATCTTTCCTTATATGAATGGTATTCGAAATCCAAATCTTTAATACATATCATGGGTATATTATGGGTAATACAGTTAATACTGTTTAATGCATGCAACTCAGTCAGGGCAACGCAATTTCGTTACTTATAATATTTATTATCAGGTTATTTACATATACATAAACTTAGAGAAGTAATTCCAACTATCTATTTTATACTGAGCAGCGATAGCTCAGTGGGGAGACCAACAGACTGCAATGCAGAGGGTCTCGGGTTCGAACCCACGTCGCAACTCTGACTTTCGGAAGTTATATGACTTTTCGAAATTATGTGCGTATTGATTGACAATTATCGCCTGCTCCGTGCCTCGGAGAGCACGTTAAGCCGTCGGTCCCGGCTGCTATGAACATCTATGGCAGTCGTTATTGGGAGAGTGTCGACACAAAAGATCCCACTGGATCGAAGTGTCGCCGGTCTGCACTGACTGACCCCCAGATAAGATACATAAATACATCTATTTTATAGGTATAAATGATAGTTTTCCGTGTACACACAAATATATAATACACAATACAAAAAGCATGACATGGAATAAAACCTGCGTAGCCTGAACTGGTTTTTTAAATTTGTTGAATCTACACACAACTCTAAGAGTCACGAGAAAATTTATCAAGCCAATGTCACTTGTAGCGATGTATAGAATTGCATTCGAATATGAATCGATTGATAACGCTATACATAAGTACCTGCATAATACATACGCTGCGTGCCCGTAGCTCGCTGTGCTCAACTATATCGATAAAGCTTTTCAATTACGAGCGACTTGTGAATGCAATTAGACTCATCACTAATCACTTGCAACTAAAAAGCTATATCAACAAGGCTTTATCGATGTGTAGTGACAAGTCAAATCTAAAAATGATGTTTATTTATTTAAAGAAACATATTCTACCGTGGTCTAGACCCTAAAAAATCCTATTTTACTTTATTTCAAAACAAGGGTTACACATGATACGAAATCTCTCAACTTGTCACCCAGGGCAGAATTCAAAAACGTAAAGATTCTCTACCTTTAAATGTGAGTTTGTGTGCATAAAATATTGGCTCAAAAACCTCGGGGAATTGTTAAAACTCTGTGTACTCACGTCAGACAGAATGAAACAGTAAAAGGATTGAGATTGAAAACCGTAATTTTGTTCATACAAAATGTAAAATACTGGCACAGCGGTATTAAATACGATTGCTGTACCTGAAGACCAGGGTTTGTTGCCCGGGTGTGTATTTGTTTATTGGGTTTTCCAGTCATAGATAGACAGCAATAGACTCGCCCCGGGAGACCTTAAATTAATTGGCGAAATGGGAAATACAGTCTGCCTACCTCTTCGGGAACATAAACGAGACTACTTAAATATGTAGAAAATGCAGGTGAAAATGATTCAGACAGTTAACGTGTTCAATCACTATGAGTCAAGGTATAGTCATGGTAACAAAAGGAGTCGTAAAATGGTTGGTTAACGGCGGTTTTAAATACCTAAGTCACAATCATTAAAAAGTTTACGTGACTGTGTAGCACGACCTCACCTAATAAAACATCGATATTGAGGTGATGTGATAATAATGTAATTGAAAATATTTTGTTAAGCTAACAAAATCATATGACGCTTTACCTTTTTAATAAGTATTCATAAATAATATCTTCATCTATCTACTCGTATTAAACGCCAAAACTTATATTACGTAGGCTTAGCATATTGTTACTATCCATCGCTATTACTAGAAATCCTATTTAAAAATGTTAGTCACCTATAAACTAGCTGATGTGTGCCATGCGTTATCGCTATTCCATACATTACGAAGTGCTCTCTATCCTTGCAGCAAGTAGCTTAAAATTTGCATCCCTACAAAAACCTTTTAGAAAACTCTGTCATAAATATGTATGCGGTGCTTTCATCACGATGTTTATTTTACCTCCAAACTCCTTAGAATTTCAGATGGTCTATTTACCATTCTTCAAACCGATTAATCAATGAGGAAGCCACTTAATATCTATAATTTACTGCCTCAATAATCTTGTCGTTTAATTTAATCCTTATTTCATTCAAAAAGTAAAGTTGGCAATCTCAAACTGAGGCGGTCCCAAAGTTTTAATATGACCGTAAAACTTTACAGAAGAGAATAATGATATATTGAACGCCCTGCAACTTAGTCGTTTTTATAATAATAGGGTTTTAATTCATTTCGCAAAAAAGTTACTGATTCATAAAAGTTTTAACAAAAAAGCTAATGAAAAATGTTTACTAAACAAGTTTTAAAAGAAAATTCGGCGTTTTAAGCTAACATTTATTAAATTAAAATTACATTTAGTCATAAGATTTAAAAGAAAAAGGTTTGCATATCATTTCATCTTTTACTAATTAGCGTTTTCTTTTTAATTTATACGAGTTTAGAACTTAAGCTAATGGGTGTGAATCATTCAATTACACGTGGCACAAAATATGTAGACCGTAATATTACACGTGTCGTGGTCGTTCACTACACAAGACAGCTTCCCTTATCAAACACTGCCTGCATATCATGTTTGTGTACATAAACGTATACATTCCATTCTAAGGAGCTTTTAATCCCCCGTTCTTACGAGAAAGAAGTTTAAATTATGCTAGTCCCCATGCCTGTTCAAATGTATATATGGACTCTTACGAATGAAATCAAAATTATTGATTCGCAAATTGTGACTAAGCTGACATCGTTGCTTATATCTAAAATTTATAGATAGACAAAGTCTTCTTGTACAACGAATATTATGTAGTACGTGATAGAATTATGATTAAAAAAAAATCGGTCAGTTTGGTTATTTGTCTTTATTTAGAGACATGTAAGTATAAAAAGTACTTTTGAAGTTTTATACCCAGAAAGGAGGTGGGTTAGAAACTAAGAGGCAACGAACTAAAAACTAGTTTGCAGTTAGAAGTAGTATATTTTGTCACCCTCTGTATCAAAGAATATTATGATATCAAGAGAGATATATTATTACGAGTCCTCAGCACTAAGAGGTAGTTGCTACAGTTTTTTCATTTTCCCTTGCGGTTACAATGTATTATTTCCTGTTCCAAAATATTCGTGGGGTTCGCTCCAGTCATAATCTCGATCAATAGATTCTCGAAACAATAGACATAAATCGTAACCCTAAAAACAATGTGTGGGTATTCTAAATACTTATCCCATTGGGATACAGCGAACTGAAATCAAGGCAAGAGAACGACTTTTAAGCCAAAACATTTTTATCACAATTTTACGATTAGAATCATTAGTTAATGGATTTTCTTATTATTTTCAAATGCAAAGAATATAGGTAATACAATAAGATGTTACAACCATATAGGGTTACTGGTAACTCGACGTATTCCCGGCAATAATAGAAAGAGGAGCTAAAATGCAATAAATTTAACCGAAGAAAATTATTTTATTTAATTTATTTTTATTTAATTTTACGAAGCAATTTAACTCGAGCAACGTTAAAATTATCAATTAGATTAAAAACATTTTTAGTCATGGTTATTATTTATTACGCATTTATGGGTATGTTCTAACTTATTAAGCTTAAAACTAGGTTCTTTATAAATTAAAATAATGTAAAAAGACATCTAATGAGTCATTTTTTTTATTATGTCGTTTGGGCAAATAAAGGGATATTTTTTAAAAAATCGTTCAGTTCAGCATATCTCGAAAACGGCTAACTTTCTGCCATACATATTGGGGGATAAATTTATTGCATTTCAGCTCCTCTATCTATTATTGCCGGGAATACGTCGAGTTACCAGTAACCCTGTATACAATCCATGTAATCATAAAAATCCAGTGTAAAATATAATTTTTGATGTATTGTAGATAACTTAATGTTTTTAGTAACAATAATAAAATTTTATAAATGACAGGCACAACGTACTTTTAGGGTTGTCATTTTAAAATGCATTTTCAATTTGAACAGCCATCGTAATTAAACGAAAGAGAAAAACGGGACGGATATGCTGAAAAGGGGAAAGTAATAACATCGTAGGCTAATTAATAACCACAGAAGCAAGCTCAAAGGATTGTAATTATTACTTTTTGTAAAGACTTATGCGTTCGCAATATTGTCGCAAATGCTAACATTAAAATGCAAAAATTGAAACAACGTAGACTAACAACACCAGACCCGTGACAATTATTTGTAAATCACACGAAATGATTCACCGAATTCAATCAATCACACGAATTTAAAGGATAGTATCCACAAAACCCTACGTATTTCGTTAGAAATGTAAAGTAAAATTAATAAAATCATATTTATAATCGTTGAAGCATAAAAGCTTCATCAAAAGAAGATCAAATAAAATATATAATTACCAGGTCGCGGGTTCGATTCCCGCACAAGTCAAACATTTGTGTGCATGAACATGGATGTTTGTCTTGGTCTGGGTGTTTCTATGTATAAAATGCATGTATTTACAAAAAAAAAAGTATATATGTATGTTTATCCATTGTCTAGTACCCATAGTACAAGCTCTGCTTAGTTTGGGCTAGATGGTGTTGTGTGTATGTGATAGAATATTATATAATTACCATGTAAAAGTTACTTTTTTTATGGTAATTATATATTAGTTAGTCATAAGCAAAACCTATACTACCCACGCTAGAGCTGCAATCAAAGCACCCAACATTAATTTTCAAAGTCAAGAAACCATCTCCTTTACTATCATCAAACGAATCTCAATAGGAAGCCTCTTAATTAAATATTAAAAAATTTTCATTACAGGTTAATTAGTGATAAAGAAATCTCCCTTTTCAATAAAGCTTTCGGCCCTGCAATAAAAAGGCGAGGGCGAATTCTACCCTCCCTTGAAGAAGTGAAATATTATGGGTCCCTTGTGCTTGGTAATTCACATGCAATTATCGATCGGGTTCCTGGTTTACCGATAAATTATATTCCAGTTGCAGGATATCATATCGAAGAAAACATTATTATAAATAAGGTAATTTTTTTTTTACTGTGTGAACTTCTTTTTGCTCATTTGCCCGTGTGCATTTTACAAGAACTCATACTGAAATAAAACGTTTTATATACTGGATTTTGCTATAAATGCTAGTTAGTTTAGCTTAGGGTGGATTAGTAAAATATTTTTCTGGATGAAACCCTTATAACTTTTCTGTTCTTCTGACAATATGTTTGCGAAATTTTATGATGATCCTTCATGTAGTTAAGCCGTCAAAGCGTAATAAACAAATCGCACCCTTAATAAAACAGAGACTTATCTCAGTATTTTGGATTAAACAAATTTGAACTCTATTGCAAAGATTTAACACAAATATAATATCAGAATTTAACATATACAATTAGAGTTCAAATTGCCTTACTTTCAAATTTCGAGTTAAGTCGCTTTTGACCTATTTGAGATATATGTATGTACAACAACGACTTCCTCTGTTGCCTATTATGAAATAGTTAGTTAGTATCTAAAAGTCGCTGTTTTATTAAGACTGCGAAATATACAAATAAACAAACTCACATTCACATTTATAATATTAGTTAGTATATTATTTTATATATTAGTCCAGTAGACGGACTAACTGTATGCCGAGTTTCATCTAAATTCGTTTGACATTCTACGGAATGTTAAATTTTAAATTATTTGTTACTCAAAGTTTGAGTAACAAACATTCAGACATTTAAATTAGTGTGATATACACCCGACCGTTGTATAAATAACGTAAGCAGAAAATCCTATACATTTTAGCATAAAATACTTCTACCCTTTTATACATCCCTTCTACTTTAAGTGCCTCTTTATTATTAAAGGTTGACAGTCAAACTCTTAAAACTCATTTCTCTCTAAGTGTAACTGTACAGAGGCAGAACCGCAAATTTGTTTTGTCAAAATTTTACGTAAATAAAGCTATCTAGTCTTACATTTTACCGTACTATTGGATAACATTTTATAAATTTACCAATCATATGGCCAATGCGCCCATAAGCGCGTAAACATACGTTATTACTTTTACAAAAGTATTAAAAGTAATAAAAGGTCCTATCTTATTAAAATAATACCAACAAACTAATCCTCAACAATAGAAAACTTTGTAATAACAGAGGCACGTTCAATCTCTACAGCATCAAATACCAGTAGATAAGTAATCACGAAGAGTTGTAAAAGTATATGATACTTCCGATCTCGGTAATCCCACACTCGATAACATTTACGAAACTGGCACAAACAAGCCTTATTCGTTGATGTTATTATAATTCACAATTACAACACGTACCTAAGTTGTTATAATTATATAAATGTAATATTATGAAGTGGAAAAATTACCTATTATGGTAGCCAACAACATTCTAGCGTCTGATACAATCGATTAATATATGACAATAACGATAATAAGCTAATACATTGAAATAAACATTGCTATCAGACAATTAGACGTCGTTTTACGTATTCTGTACTATTGTTAGATAAGGTCTACCCCAAACTCATCCATGTCTCCTGTTTTGTTCTGTCAGTCCTACATTACTCATCACATCAGCGTTATCTCGGTCTACCCTTAAAACGTCGACCTACAGGGGTTCCGACATCCCAAATATTACATTAATAAAATGACGTTATTTTATAAATATTATTTTTACGACTATAGTAACTGGCTGTGTGTAAAAAATATAGAAAGTGGAAGAAGAAAAGTGGTGAGTAGGGGCTTCGGGCATCTTAAGCCTGCGCCGAGCGAAATGTGCAAACAGGCGTTTACAGTTAAGTGAATAAAATCAACACTTTTTGTTTAATACAAATATAAAATATACATTTACCATAACAATTAATGTGTTTACAATTACTCCGTGTAAAAACGTAAAATAAATAATATTTTCGCCTACAAAATTACGTAAATTTGCACGAAAATTTGCATGCAAAAACTTAAGCTCGTGTTACGTGATTTTTAGATTATAATTTATAGCAGTAGAAATCTATCCTATTTTACAGCTTCAATGAAACATAAATAGTTATATTACAATTTGTCCATCCCAAATATTTAAGTTATTGGTTGACAATAAAGATACATATTTTTCAAAAAAGCACTTTAAATCCTCCATACAATTATTTTACTATGGCGGCCGCGCGCCGATTTGAATATGTGCCGCACGAGCTCTGTCATTATCTGTCTTACGCTCGGCGCAGTCTTAAAGATGCGCTGTGCTGTCCTCTATTCTCAAATAGAGGAATAGAATTCTTGATATTTCTTGCTTTTGAAGGAATAACTTCGTCCCTATAAACATTGCTGGCGAAATGGGGGTTCATACCTACATCTCTGTCTTACCCTTGGAGTATATATGTATGTGATTATGTATATGTAATATTTATATAATTTTACCCTTATACCTTTATTTTTCATTGATAGTCTTTTTACTTGTGCTCATATTACCTTTATAATCCTTTACTTTTATTTCGATAAATGTTATGTAATTACAGTTAATAAATGATTGTGACTTATTTTCACCTTAGCGAATATTATCGATTTACCTACAAAACATGAAATAATTGATTCTTATTATTCTACGCCTTGTATTTTAATTCCTATTACACCCACTTTAATCTTTAGATAAATTATTTCTTTTAAAGATAGATATACTGTTTATTTTTACCGTCTCCCTTTTTAGCTTAACAAAGACGCGTCTTTATACAGACAGCAAATATTCTCATACTTAAATTGTTTTGAGAAAGAGGAAAAATATATATCGCTATGTTTATTTTTCCCTTGCCCTTGAGTTAGGTAGGAACGTTTTGGACAGCTGCAATATGAATAAGCACATACACTTTTAATATATTCTGCAAATTTCTGACTCTGTCGTCCTTTTTTAATGCATCCTAACTAATATTATAAAGGCGAGTGTGAGTTTGTTTATTAGTTTGTTACACTTTCAGGCCTTAAATACTTGACCAGTTATCATGAAATTTCGCATACACGTTTTCAGGGATATGGAAAAGAACATGGGTGTTTTTTAACTTTATTCTTTTCATCATTTTATTTGTCGAGGCCTTTAACCACAAAGGCATGTCAGCCTTGTCGTACCTTACCTTTCATTCAGAAAAAGAGTAAGTACTCTTCCCGAAAGATAGAAATTTATTGACGCGAGAGAAGCCGCGGGATAAATCTAGTTTTTCATAAAAGCAACCAGTGACGACCACAATGTTAGTACTAATCAACTTAAAAAATCTTTAATAATCTTATTAGTACAAAGCGATCCTACCGTACATTACAATTTACTCAGTAAATCATCAAAAAAGGCCATTTCAACTTTCTAGTGGGATAAAATCTACATAAATAATATTTATACTTAGATTTGCTACAAGATTTGAATAGGTAATGTAGGCTTCTGAAATAAGGTTCTATTAGATACGGAGTAATACTCCGATATTATTTTTCGAGTAAAAGATATATCATCTAATGTATGTACGTACCTAATGTTGTTATTTTTCGAGAGTAAATACCGAGTTCATACGAAGATATGAGCGACATAATTGTTATACGCTTTATCAGATTACATTATTGCGTTCTTAGAATGTTATTATAACATTTTATGAGGAAGTATAATACCTATAAATATATGTTATTAAACAATGTGTGCGCTAGATCATACAATACTGAGAGATGGCTAACGGATAGAAATCATATATCTAAAACTGATTACAGTATTACTAGTTTTGTGCCGGTTTACTAGAATAACTTAGTACTACCCCAGTCGAACAGACTCGAGTATGAATTCTTCAACTCAAATTACATTTTTATATAATTACTTTCATTTAAAGAAAGACAACGCCAGCAGAAGAAATGATTCCTGTGTCGCGGCTTTTACCAACATTCTAATAACTGATACAAAAAACACCTAGACACGGAAAAACTATTTGTGAATCTCACAATTGTCCCGTGTTGCATTCGAACTCCCAACACTTGGCAAAATGGCAATGGCCAGGCGACCAGATAAACCTCAACGACAACCATGCAGTCGTACATACTCATTCCTTGATTGGGTGACACTCGTAGATGACACTCGTAAGTTGCTAAATATATTTCAAATTATTTGTTACTCTCAGGATGTAAAAACGATCATGGACAATGCGATCGAAGGAGTGATACTCTTCACCATGGGATCTGACTTTAAAAGCAACAGCTTACCAGAACGACTGAGAACAGAAATACTAGAAGTCTTCAAGGAGATTAATAGAACCGTCTTATGGCAGTACGAAGGAAGTTTCCAAGTACCGAGTAACATACATACGATACCGTGGTTAACTCAGCAAGGTATACTAGGTTAGTAAAAGTTTATTGGTTTATCCATATGATAAAGTAAAGTATCCAACTATCGCTATTATTCTTGCGGTAGGTCTCAAATATTGACAGTTGAAGGGCGGTCCTCCAAACTTTCTCCTTGTCACTTCCAAACCATATCATGTTTACATCACTATGTATAATATAAAGTGATTAATAAAAGGTTGAAAATATTTTTTGTTTTTAGAGGGAAGGAGCAAGCGTATTTAGAAAATAGTTGTACACACTTTATTATGACTGGTTATTATATTACTTATTACAAACCAACAGGAGGCGGAGATTGTACACTTAACAAAAACTAGTAGTTTAGTGTAACGAGCCTTCATCATTAAAAGGATAAAAATTTAATAAGAATAGGATAAAAAGGCTTCGTCCACAAAGTATTAAAAATACATTGTGTTGCACCTCTTTGTAGTTATTTTTATAGGTATTACGGACGTGTTTTACTTAATAAATCATTATTATATTATTTTTACTTTAAAGTGTATATATATATTACAGTGTCAAAGACCAGCTTATTTTAATTATAATTATGACCTCATTAATATAATTTTATATCGTTTAATTTTTGACTGCACAGAGGACACAGCTGTTGTCAATTCGAAATTCAAATAGACGGTTCGATCAAATAGAAGAAAAAGAAAAGTAGAACCAAGTATTTCTTGTGTAGATACGCTTTTTCAAAATTAGAACATTTGTTCTAATATAGAAGCTATATTTTAAAAAAGGGAATATATTATATTCCATTTTCAAGGCAGTAGTAAATTGAATTGCATAATTATCTAACTATAGAATCGATCGCCGCGCGATGAGAAATGCAATTAGCACGTTTCAAATTCGATTCCTGACTCGGATGTTTTCAAACACACAATGAAACATCGTGTAGAAACATCAACACTGACGTATTGTGCGCATACAATATTATGTACCGGAGCAACAATACGCCGGGGCTGGCATTGACTGACATAATTACAAATGCTATTCGCTGAACTAAACGGCGAACGAACAGCTTGGTAGGTAAATTAATTTAGTTCAACCTAATATGATTTAAGTTTATAGAGTAGCTAAACCGTGACGTCAGTTTTCTACTATAATAATCCTCCTTTTAACTATCTTTATATATTTCATCAAAATCCGTTTAGTGATTGGGGCGTGGCTGATTTTATCAAGCATCCAAATTTCCACATTAATTATATAATGATCTCTTATGATTGCAATGGACTTTTATAGTTCGGATTGCTGTAACATATCAATAATATTTGTCAATATCTGTATCCGTATAATGTTATTAAACTGAGATTTAATTACTTGCGTGACTTAAATTGGTACCTAAGCAGTCATAACAGACAACTATTTAGGATTATTGTTAAAGCCTACCTCCTCTTAGAGGGCAATAAGCTCGCGCCTGTTACGTTACACTTATAAACATATTTGACCAAAGGAAGATGTTAATACATCTCTGCTCTCTAAATTCTGTGACGAAACGAATAAATCTAATTCTACGTATAAAATATGCATAGAAATACGGACTTAGTAAATATACTCGAATGCAGTTTCCAGTACATACAAACCCCGTACTGAGATGTGCTTGTCACCCCTCATGAACGCTTCGCTTGGTAGAACTCCCCTAGCTACCTATATCGATCGCCGAGCGTACATTAATGCACTAACCGTATCTACATACAAATATACCTACATCACCGACTGTGGGTATATCTACGTACATCTTCGATATACCTACGGCACTTGCTATGGGTATATTGGAACGTGTAGGTTTACGCAAGGGTGCCTTACCTCTCGATACTGTATAGCCTTAAGGATAATATATTCGAATAGACCCCATGATCGAATCAACTCGTAGTTGTCTCCCGCAATTCTATTCAATTAAGGATTAGGGCTATTGATACCGTCTCCATCAATACGTTTGACAGCTGTGTTTGTGTCTGTCGACCTAATTTTATTTCTCGGTTGAGTTGTTATTAAAGTAATTCTGCACTGAAATCTGCACTGAAATGTCAACAGCGACTTTAGATCCCTTCTGTTTGTGTTTAGGTAGTAAACTATTGATTGCAATTTCTGTACAATTTATACTTCTTCGTTTTTAGATGTATATTAATAATTATCTATTTGCGTATTTAACTGAGGCACGGTTCGTTGATTCAAGAATATTCAAGAAACGAGTCCTGTTTTTACCTGCGGACAGATAATTTTTGACACATCTGTACCTATATATATAAAAATTAATCCCTGTGTCCCATGGTCAAGCCAACTTGAGAACGACTTGACCAATTTCATTCATCTATTTATCTTTAAGGGTCTAATACTTTGTAAAAGGTTCTTACGGAAAGAAAAGTGTAGAAAATTGTGCTGGAAATTGGATAATTTTAGAAAACTTAACGACTATTTTAACCTCGCCAGTTTGACAGTTCGTCTAAGGCAGGACAAGGTCTGTCGGGTCAGCTAGTGTTCTATAAAAATATGTCAAATTATAACTATCTGTAGCTAAATCTACTCGTTTCTATAATATGGCAAGCAATATGGCCAAATCTTTATCCCAATCATAAGCTTCCACCTATATTTGCGTGAGATTGTAATTGCTTGGGATTCTGGGTCGTGTATAGTTATATAGCAATTTTCTTTTAAGATATTCTCAGTAGCGGCTCGTTGGTTGTATATAGGTTGATAATAATAGGTTTTTATGAGTAGTAGAGCTTCATTGATTTCAGCATGAATGGGCCGGCTCGACCGGGAAAGGACTACCCTCTCACAGAATATCGACGTGAAATAGCAGTATTCCTACTGTTGTTTCGTTCGGTGAGTGAGAGTGCCGGAGGTCCAATCACCCTCTTGCCCTCTTCCCGCTCCTTCTCCTTCCCACTTCCTTTCCTAAAGGGTCGGCCACGCGCAACTGATGCCTCTGGTGTTGCAGGCGTCCAAAGGCTACGGTGACCACTTATCAGGTGTAAACCGTAAACTAGTTTGCCAACTTAGTTGTATAAAAAAAATTGGTTTACTCCCGTACAAAGGCCGAAAAATAGTGTAGTAAATGTGAGTTTGTACACTTGTATATTAAGTATGAGTCTATAATAATAATAATTATTCATGTAAGAACATTATACAACAACTTATTCTTTTCAGCTCATCCAAACTGCGTATTGATGATCACAAGTGGAGGTCTTCTGTCAATAAACGAAGCTATTCACTTCGGTGTTCCCATCATAGGTATACCTTTTCTTAGAGAACATGCCAACAACGTCGAGAAAGCTATAAACAAAGGTTTCGCCAAGAAGGTCACACTGAATAATATTTCATCAAATTTGAAAGCGGTAATCAATGAAGTACTAAATAATTCAACGTAAGTCGATTTTGATGCTATTTTAAGACCGTTTTGTAATTTTTATCTTTTTTATCGGCTTGTTACATAATTATTAGATCGCACAGAATAGTTAGTTAGATTTTAATGTAACAAAGGATTCTTTAATTTTTTCATTGCGTAAGGATTTTCGATCTCTCATATCTTTAATGTGCTCATGATTGAAATAAAGATTTTACGGTGTGTGTTTCATCCAAAAGCTAGATATGAGTCATATTTTTTATCTATTTAAAACCATTTTGCCTAAGGTAGCGGGTTCGATTCCAGCACAAGTCAAACATTTGTGTGCGTGAACATGGATGTTTGTCTTAGTCTGGGAGTTTCTATATATAATATGTATGTATTTACAAAAAAAAAGTATATATGTATGTTTATCCATTGTCTAGTACCCATAGTACAAGCTCTGCTTAGTTTGGGCTAGATGGTGTTGTGTGTATGTGATAGAATATTATTATTATTATTATTATTTACTCATTTTAAAAAACTTAATCTTGTACATACTTACTGATATTGTTCAATTATTGAGTTGTCTTTGTAGAACAATTATTCCTACATAAAATAATTTTCTTACCTTTTACTAACTTTAATCAAATAGACAACACACATATGCCATTATGATACAACGGTAAGACAAAAGGTTTATATTTAGCGAAGAGCTATTAAATTATATAAAAATTACTAATATCTTTACCGTTCCTGTATAATTATTTGAATTCTACCTAAAAGGACTCTTACATACCAAGATTCACACTCCGTTTACACGTTTAGGGTTTACTGAATCGGTTTTATAACATGGTTTTAAGTGGCGTAAGAAGACACATGCGACCGTTCACACGTATACGTGAAAACCAAATGCAGGATATTTTTGTTTAAAAATAAAAGCATGGTCTATATTTGAATCGTAGCATTTTTTCGATTTTGATTGTAATTTTTTTATTCATTGTAATAAGGCAAGCCACATCTGCAAACTGATTCGTGAAAACATAAAGATACCGTGACATTATAGTAATATAAGCATCATTAAATGTCACAGGTACAGGTCTTAAACCAAATTTCATAAATATTCCAACCATTTTTCTGCGAAACACAAGTAAAGAAAATTTTCCTTTATATGATTTTCTATTACATTTGGCAGAGCTACGGATGAAAACGCTTTGAGATTTCACGTGCCAAATATTTAATGGAATATTACCTGTTTTCGCTCCCTAGTTGCCCTATCCATGAAAATGTTCAGTCATGCCAGCTATGTTTGTGTAAATAAGCTTGTATTATGTAATATAAACCAACGATTCTCAACAACATGTGTAACGTTTGCCGACCCATACTTGGGTCACTGTAATAAATTATATTTAAACTTTCTTTTATGACCGGATGATGTTCGTCCCCAATATGTTTATCTGAAGCTCCATACCTTGAATATGGACGGTTCTATGTTAATACCCTTGCAGCGACGACTGTCAATTGTTTTCTATGTGAGCTATGCCACTCATACACCACCATAACACACAGTCATTATGTGCCATAAGTATCTTTATAAATGGCAAAATCATCTTTACGTATTTGCAGAGAGAGAGATTAAGTATAATAAATCCACACTAGTCCATATGCATACACAATTTTATACCTGTCGTATATTACAGCCACGTTTTGATAGCGCCTACTTATATATATAATAATATAATATAAAATTAGCCCTGTATATACCTCTTCTTAGTGTGAGAAGGGTTCGGCCATAGTCCACCACGCTGGCTCAGCGCGTTGGCATACTTCACATATCTTCGAGATCATTATGGAGAACTCTAAGACATGGAGGTAGCCTCGCGATATTTTACTTCACCGTTAAAACGAGCGATAATTAACTACGCATATATGTATCTTCAAAAAGTTAGAGATGCGCGCCTTGGAATCTTACTCGAGACCACTGCATGATTGTCCTACTAGGCTTGTCTATTCATATAACTAATGCAAAATATATTATTATCATCACAATTACACGTTGGCACAAAACATCACACAGGCTCATCAGTCAACCCCCCAAAAGGATTTTCCTAGTAGACTTATTCTAAAGCATATACATATGATTGATGAATTCTGCGTAAATCGGTGAGTACACATGACACTGTTTATTCACAATAGGCAGCAGTTTTTAGTTCCAAGAATCAAATTCATTGAATAGAAATATTAATACATAATGGCATTCAGTTGAAATGGTTATTGTTAATTATTATTGACATAAGCTACCTTTAATACTATTTCCGTACTTTCGACTAATGTCTGTTCAACAATATTCATAATGTTTGTCTCGTTTGGAAACGTGACATTAGATAAAAAAAACGTAACTTGGATTTAAGTACAAGTTGACTGCACAGACAGCAAGGTTCCATTCATTGCAAGATTCAGATTTACGTTAAATGTGTATGGACTCGACTCTTTGCGTTTGCGACTTAATATTGCAACAGCTTGCTAGATTCCGCGTTACTTTATCACATCACATTCGCATCACTTCAACATGAGCCGGACACTTCCAATATTATGACTACATACTTCTCGACTTTAAAACCTTTTTAAATAGCTACTTAAAATATTTGCAAGTCGGTTTTTAGGGCATATTATATATATATATATATATATATATAAGGCATATTTAGTTCTGCATTTGCACTCACATGAACCTAATAAAAAGTATTGTCGCATATTCACACTTCACCAGGGATATCGTTCATTCCAAGTTATCAGAATAGCTTGGTCCGGTGTCCCCATTAAGTCGGGCAACTGTAACTATACTTAGTATAAAAGCTCGTTTAAAAAAGTTGTGAAAGGCAGGCGGGTGTTGTTATCTGTTCAGTAGATAAATCCTTTGTTGTCTGGCACGGCTTTAAACTTTGAAGGTTTAGTGTTACTTCATTACTAAATATCACACGTTGCTATAGAACATTTATATCGGAGCTAGTGAAATGACTCCAGTTACTTGAGTAAAAAAGTATTCGAGTCGAAAAAATATCGACTCGTATTCACTTGGAATCGCTCAAGTCACTCGCGCTGCTCAGCTCGCGCCACCGAAAATAAATAATAATAATAAATAAAATAGGTTTCAATGTGAACGCATGTTTCGGCAAGTTGCAAAAAAAATAAGATGGACTGTGTTTTGTGTTATCTGTTTATCATTTCTAAAGTTTGATATGACGGAAAGTGACTCGAATTTACCAAGTGTTCACTCGAGTGATAACCGAGAGAAACCGTAAAATGGCTTGTCTAACTCGATTTCTAAAACTGAACTGGAGTCACATCACTAATCGCAGCTTAAGCCGGCAGTAATCCAAAGGTATAACTTGCTTCGTTCTTAGGTCGTATTAACCATACATTGAACTAGGTTGTGTGTAACTTTACATGGTCCCAAAATTACTGGACCGATCTTAGCAAATAATGTTCATTGACTCGACTTAAGAAATTCACGTCTTGTTAGTTAATTATAGAGATCGTCGGATACAAAGATATTTCGGGCAAAGCTGAGAATGTTCTATATTTATACAGGAAAACTTTTGTTTCCTTAACTGATAGACTTTTACCCCTTCCGAACGGCAGCTATAAAAAGAAATACATAAATAATGTCCTCCATAGCTAATTTTTGCGGGAACTGGCCATCTGCGCAGGAGATGTTAATGTGTACAAATATGTGCACAAATACTAGTGCACTCTGTGTTCCCTAACTCGTGATCAGATTAGACGGCAATCTGACACAACCGAAGAGAGATAAGGCACAGGACCAACGGCTTTACTTGCGAGAGTTCTCCATAATGTCCTCAAAGATATGTGAAGTCTGCCAGCCGGCACTGGGACAGTTTATCCAAGGCTGATATTATATTATTTGAATTTCATTTCAGATACAAAGAAAGAGTTCAAGAGCTGTCTTCAATATATCGCGACCATCCCGTGCCACCAAACAACGAAGTGGTCTTCTGGATTGAATATGTTATACGAACAAAGGGAGCGCTTCATTTACGCTCTTCTGTACCTTTGTTATCCTGGTACCAAAACTTGTATTTAGAACTGATATTTATAGCTATCATTGTAATTGTTATTGTAGGTTTAATGATTCAATGTCTTTTAGAAAGAAGAAGAGAAGAGAACTTGGAATTTAAGAAGTTTATTTGATTTAATGTCGTTTTGTTACTAGTTTCTCTGATTATCGTGTTTACTTAAAAATAAACTTTAAATCGAATATGAAATAGGTTTTATTATTTTAGTATTTACGTTAAGTATTATCAATTTTAGTAAAAGGTAAAGAAACAGCAGAAATAGTGTAGACAAAACACACAATAACTTGAAATAGAATAATTTTATTGGCATTTGTCGAATTTTATGGTGACAAACAATAGACCATCAAATAACCTTCGCAATCCGACAATTCAAATCAATGCAAATCAAATTTCCTTATTTCTTTTCTCAAAATACAAATAAATTTAATAATAAGATCAGGCTATGAGCAGCGATAGCCTAGTGAGAAACCGTTGGACTTCCACGCAGCGGTCTCGAGTTCGATCCCAAGGCGCGCATCTCTGACTTTTCTAAGTTATGTGCGTATTAAATATTAATTATCGCTCGCTTTAGCGGTGAAGGAAATCATCGTGAGGAAACCTGCATGTCTGAGAGTTCTCCATAATGTTCTCGAAGATATGTGAAGTCTGCCAACCCGCACTGGGCCAGCGCGGTGGACTATGGCCTAACCCTTCTCACACTGAGAAGAGGCCTATGCCCAGCAGTGGGCCAGTTTAATACAGGGCTGATATTATTATTATTATATTATATATCAGGCTATCCTAGATCCTAATTGATAGAATCCTATCAACCTATACTTAACTGTCCCACTGCTGGGCAGGCCCCGCCTGGGCATCGCAGCGCCGTGAGTTGATCGCGGCAGTCGAATTGGTTGCCCTCTCGCTCCCGGCCGTAGTTCAGTCTATGGTCCGGAGTGAGAGGTCGTGGAACGCCGTCGCCTCCTTTTGTGAGGAAGTCAATGAGGTGGCGGAACGAGAGAGGGAGCGTTTAAACCCTCTCCCCAACCGCAGAACCGGGCGCCGGAGGGCGCGAGATGACCTCCAGCGACCCTGAGGATTGACCTGGGGGTGGTGGGCTTTGTGGGCCTGCCCGCCATCCGTTCAGCACCAGGTCCGAGAGGCGGCGTGCGTGTTCCCATGCGCGCCTCTGTTTCGAGTCCGTCTCCCCTCTAGTGGGGAGACAGTAGGGTTTAATAAGTGAGTAAGTGCCTTTGGGTAGGTCTCTTTGCGTAGTGGCCTTCCGTTTCATACGACGCACAGTGCAATACTTTAAATATCTAGCCGGACAATTTTCAAAATACACACTTTCATGTATCAGCTCACGGCTTACATAAAATAAGGAACAACAAACCATATTTCAAGGAAACAAGGTTTATTTTCCAAGAAGTGGCGCTGAACAATATAAAAAAAGGGTTAGACCGGCCAACTACCTCCGGTAAACTGATCGTTTCATGTGAACAATCGTGTCATTCGTTTGAGTTTGCTCGATGAATACGCAGTGTTTCTGTGCGCTAATTGTGATTTAGTGATGTTAGCGTCTTCGTTTGAATCTCGAGGTATGTTTGCATAGTTATTTTATGATATATCGTTAAATTAAATAGTCAGAGCGAAGGGAATGTTAGTACTTAATTTTTCATAAAGAAAATGTTTTAGCACAGTTTGTAATTGACTTTTAACACATTATATTAAATTATATTAGTCTTATACTATATTTTCCTAGTAGATGCACTTGTATATTTTACGAAATATGACCATTTACTTGCCGGAAGTTGCAGCACTCATACAATTATTTTTGTTTTCAGAATGTCTTTCCAAATTTCGCGAATATCATTTTTCGATGTTTGGTTCGCCAACGCCAAAGAATGTAAAACGGATGCATTGTTGCACTATATATTGCAAGAACATGGCGACCATTCGTTCTCGGATGAAATTTTAAATAAATTGAAAGTAAAAATAAGAAGCTTTAGTCAACAAATTGAAGGAAAATGGACAAAATCTGGTAGATACCGAGACCGCTTTCTAAAGGCGAACTCTAAATGGTTGGAAGAAAGTTTTTCATTTGCCAATATAGTAGAAAATCCCATAAACGAACCATTACCTGGATCTAGTAGCCGACTTGGAAGGCCATATAAGGATTTCTAGAGTTCTAGCTACAAAACTAAAAGGTGTCGTATTCAACATCTTCTTGATATATCTAGTGAGAGAGGGATGTCTTTGGCGACTGAAGTGCAGCTTCGTAATAAAGGAAAAAAGATTCAGCTGCCATTATTAAAGAACTCTGTGTTTTTCACCCAGAAGAGGTACTACTCTGAAGAAAGCGCGAATGTGTTTCACAAATAAAAAAAGAACTTACCGCAGACCAAGCTGTTGCGTTAATTGTCGACGCGAATCTATCAACACACCAATATGAGGTTATACGTCAACAAGCAAAACGATTTATCCCTTCAAATGTATGCAGAGAATAAGAAAAATATTGTATGACAAACCTCTTCGCCATCTTTGACCAGATATTGTCGTCCAACAAAGATAATGTTTGCAAAAGAAAATGCAGATTTGATAACTTCAGAGGTTAATAAAATCAAAAGCGAAATTGAAACCTTGTCACCCACAGAAATTTCAATTAATGACAGGATTATCTTAGTAAAATCTAAATTGATATTCTACATGATAGACGGCAAAGTTTGTAATGCTATCGCTTCTTGTGCATCTACGCAAACTTGTTAGTTGTGTGGCGCAAAACCCAAAGAAATGAATGACAAAGACCTTATCATTAGCAAGACAGTTAATCGGGATTTTCTTTGTTTTGGTTTATCACCCACTACACGCATGGATAAGATTTTTTTTAATGCATTTTGCATATCTCTTATCGTCTCAACATTAAATCATGGCAGGTCAGAGGAGATGAAAATAAAAAGGTAGTGGCAGAGAAAAAGAAAGACGTACAAGAAAAGTTTAGGCACGAGTTGGGATTGTTGATAGATATGCCTAAACAACATACTGGCAACACAAATGACGGGAATACAGCACGAAAATTTTAGAAATGCCGAAATATCGGCTGAGATAACAGGCGTCAGTGTCGCAGTTATCAAACGCTTTCATGTAATACTGGAGTGCTTAAATAGTGGATATCCGATCAATTGCGACAAGTTTGATGAATACGCTAAATCAACAAGAGATTTATATATTAAGTAATACTCTTGGTACCCAATGCCTGTAAGCGTGCATAAAATACTTTTCCATGGGAAAGACATTATTTCGTCGTGTGTTCTCCCAATTGGGCAACTATCGGAAGAAGCTCAAGAGTCGAGAAATAAACATAATAAGAAGTTTAGAGAACTCTTTACGAGGAAGACTTCTCGAGTCGATACAAACACAGATTTAATTATTAGGTTGCTTATAACGTCTGACCCTTATATAGCAAGTTAGCGTGCTTTGCCCAAAACTAGGCGTGGGAAAATTACTACAGAAATATGGGAGTTGTTAGAAATTACAATTCCAGAACTAGAACATAGTGAAGGCCAATCAGTAGAATCCAATCATAATTCTAACAGAGAATCGGAAGAGTCTAATAGTGATTCTGACTGATTGACTTTCACTTCATATGTTTCAGCCCTAATTCTAATTTCTAACAACTCTCATCATCATCGAGTGAAATCTGTAATATACATATGTTACATTAATTTATTCAATTAATGTAACACATTCAAGTCAATAGCAACTAACTAACAGCCTTGAAACGTGCCCAGTAGACTACGGTAAGGTTTTCGTATATTAGATGGCACCTTAAAAAGCATAATCTACCCCTACTTTTGCTTCCAGATATATTGAAGAATAAATCTATGTACGGTGGGTATGTAAATTCAATTATGCAGAAGCGATGCGATTTCCATTCTTTGCTTCCGAGGTTTAAGCGCACATCAGCATAAAATACTTACATCCCCATTACAAAGGTTCGTGAAGCGATTACGAAGAAAGGGTGGCTTATATATGTATTTGGCTCACGCCTTTATGTTTATCATACTTACTTGGAAACATACTTTTGAATAAACTGGTAACGCCTTATTAATCATTTACTTAGTATCGAATACGAAATGTTTAACTGAACCAAGCCCGGCAAATAAAACGTTCATGGTACACATTCATAAAGTAGCCGACTAGCTCATATTTTATCATTAAAACTGTGGTGTAATTTCAAAATGTTACTTTTAAATACGTCATAACCCAAAACTTTACAGCAAAATAAGTGCTGTTCAGTAAAAATAACACAGACAACTTTTATAACAAATACACAAAGCTTTTACATTTCTTTCGTACTGCCTGCCTGTTTTAAACATCAAACGAATTTTGCAGTATAGCTCGCCGTGATACGCGCGAAATGCACGATATAAAATAAAAAAACTCCTAAAGGTCTAGCGTGTCTGAGCGCAATACATATTTGCTGTACCGCAGATTGTAGCTGCAAACAACACTAAAGACATCACTACATTTGCTTCTTTTGACGATCAAAGCAATATTATTAAGTTCTCATCCTCATTTTTGCTGAGGACTACAATATAATACTCTATTGTGCAGTTAACAGTTCAAATGGATATTCTAGTAAAGGTTTATGGTTATGCCCAGTGCACATAGTCTGGCATAGACAATACAAAAGGGTGCAGTGAAAATCATTGACCTTGCGGGCGTTACCCCAAGCTGCTTCATTGAATTATGGTCGTAAATGAATCTTATCGTTGGATCGATAAGTTCTAGAAAGGGCGGTAATCATAGTTGTATTACTAGTAATATTGAATGAATTATCTTGTCTCTTAGTTTGCAGATTCAATCAATATGTATTTTTAAAGATAACTGATGCACTAGTAATAATTCCTGTACCCCGGGGATTTTTACAAACAATCAAACAACGGACACATAATCATCCAGAAACGGAACAACCATTTGTGGATCACACAAAATTTTGTCCCGTATGGGAATCAAATCTACTACACTCGACGCAATCGTAATGCGACCACTAAAACCAGTTTGCCATCCGTGCATCCGGTACATTATCATCATATCATCATATCATATCATCCAATACAGTAAATTGTTATGTGCCTTTTAATTTATTAGATCCACTGAAACATAAACTTCTGCCGTAGCTTTATACGAAAATCATATTGAATGTCAGATATGACAAACGTAAACATTATTAAGTAGATTATCAATTAACTATTATTTTTGTGGTCTGGTCGCCATTAACCTTATGTTGATTATTACGTGTTAAATCCTCTTACAAAACAAATGTTTGAGATACTCCACAAATAGTGGGACCGAATTGTGTTGTTCTTTGTATCCGTTGTTTGATTGTTTATTAAGCCTACGGCAACATGATGATTAAAGCTAAGGCGGGTTAATCCTTTTAAAAACATGTATTATTAAGGCAAATATATATTAAACGAACGAATTTTGCCAATATTGCTACAACCATTATAATTATCCGGATAACTTTATGTTACGATATAGAATTTTGTAAATGATTCGAAGTATTCTTATATATTTATTTATTTTCTAAAAAGACAACTCACGCACTATGAATAATACTTGTGTCGCGGGACAGTTTACAAACATTCAAACAACGGACACAAAGAACACCCAGACTTGGTACAACCATTTGTGGATCACACAAAGTTTTGTCCCCTGTCCACTCGGCGCAGTGGCAGCAGCGAGGTGACCACTTAAACCACTCTGCCATACGTGCAGTCATGAAGACTTAAAAGCAAGCATAAAGAAACAAACATCTAATTCATCGAATTATTTCAGATCAATGACAATATGGCTGTTTCTACTTTAAAAAGGTAGTTATCGCATACTTTCCTTTAATTCTTTCAATTCTGTTCTTAAAAGGCATAAAAATATAGAAATCGTATACAACCCTTTAATTTATTCAAATAAAGCAATCTCTTTATCCTCGGCTAGATTTGCATTTCATAAAACACTTTTTAAATTCCCAAAGTTCAAGGTACATCGATACCAAATTTCATCAAAATCCTTGCAGCTTAAACGTGCTCAAGCAAAAACCATTCCAACTTACCCATATTTAATGTTAGTAGTATCTGGCAGTGCCTTAACTCTCATAGACGTACCTACAATAATGTACAACCCTTTGTCACGAGATGCGAGGGTGACGGGCCACAGCCGCCGGCGGATATCGATCTGAATATTCTGAACTCTCCAGTCTCCATCACGAATCAATGCATTATTTTAACTAAGGGGACTTCATTATACAATGACAGTATGACGTTGACAACTTCATTATAACAAATTGACTTTGTTGTTATAACGTTAGGTACTCATAGGGTCACGGTTGTATATCTACGTTGGGGTAAGCAAAGGTGAATTTATACTCATTTTTGCCAGTCATATTGCCCGTGATAGGTGATGAGCACTTTGCCGGAATATTTCCAGAATTTGGGTTGCTTCTAAAATTATCGTAATAAAAACACGTAATAACACTTTTAGTCGAAAGTGTTAGGGTATTCAGGCATTCCAGAATAATCCTAAGGTGTTTCTGTAAATTGATTTGAACGTGTGGTTGTAAGATTCAGGAATTCATGAATCGTTCAAAGTGCTATTAGTTGTTTTTTTTTAAATTATGTAGTTGTGAAATCCACGGTAATTACGCTGGATGTCACAACCACGCGAAAATACACCATGGGACCAATGAGACAATCAATTCAAACTTAGATATTCATTTTAGTTTATCCTTTACTTTTCATTTGAGTAGTACATAGAGGTTTATAAATGACTTTATATTATTTCATACACCTTGACATTACACAATACAACATTTTATACAATTTTCATACATATTAAAATACCACTGACTGCATTTGTCTGGAGTGCAAAGGTCACATCGTTATTATCGGCACGCTCTATCCGATGGTTCAGTCTCATAGGACGTAGGTAATACACTTAAGTCGTCTACAGAAAATTGTTAAGAGAAGTCATGTGCACAATATATTTGATTGTATTGACAACTCTATGTATATAAAATAAAATAAAGAGCACTGTGTCTTTGACCATGCGAAATACTTACTTAGCATGGTCAAAAACGCATGTATGCACGACGCGATATCTAGCGTTGTAAATACATGCACAACAGTAATCGCATATACATAATTCAAATACGATCGTGCGTATCAATAGTTTAGCGTTGTTATGACTTTTGTCGGTGTGGTTTACGCACGAGCTAAGAGATTTTACTTAGGGATAAAATGTCTGTGCATAATCTAGTAGGCTTATGATGTGTTCGGGAAATGATCTTCAAGGTAACGCAAGTCAATTTCTTTGATTATGGGCTATTATTATATTTACAACAAGAGAAATCAATAGTAAGTTGTGTCTCCCTTTGAGTGCATATAATTATTGAGCACACTCACCACTTGCGGACTATAATATTTCACAGTGAGTAAGCAGCTTTTGCAACTGTGCACCAAAAATAAGAAAAAACCTGCTTATTTGCTTCAATAAATCGTTTTTCATACATTTGTACTGCATATTTTGACACCTATCTCTTCAAAATAATAATGATTTTGTAGCCTTATAGCAAGAATCATGCATTTTAATTAAATACGCATTAATATTTCTAACAATACAGAACTGTGATGGAAGGAATTTTTTATACTGAATAATTTCCTTAATAACACAGTACAATCTAAATTAGATTGTTTCAGCCATTGTTTAGAATTACAAGCAATACTCGGAAATACAAGAATAGATAACAATACATCGTACAAATATATTCATTTGTAACAATGAAGTATAATCAAACAATATGTTAAAATTTATTTCTAAGTACAACTCTTAAACAAAGCCTCTAACTTAGGGTTAGGGTTTTACAGAACTTAATATATATTCACGCCTGTGTATTCCCAAAAGGGCAGGCAACCACATTTCTTGAGTTGTTTTCAGGTCTTAAATAATCCAGTTGTCTCTTAGTCTCAAGTAATCCAGTTATTTCTTGTTCTAAGAGTTTGGGCTGGCCCAAACATTTAGAACAAGAAAGCTATGATATGATGCTTAGAGGTTCAGGTTAAGGAGAAGTTCATCATTTTTGTTGTAAACAAGGAATTACTGAAATTTCCACGGGAGTTATTTTATTATGTTATATAAGTATATTATTACTTGCTGCTTTGGCACATAAGTATACAGGTAATTATAATAAGTAATAACTATTGCCAGGGTTTTTAAAATTCCCTCGTTATAGGAGAAATCCAATTAACAACTATAGTCCATGTCACGTCCATGAATGGAGTCGCGGACAAAAGCTAGCAAAATAACAATATAATAAATGATGAATTTGTATTATTGCATGTCTGCTTTCTGAGTGGTGTCAATTTTGTTAATTGTAGTGTCTACAACTTTATACATATTCAATGTAATTTTAATCAGTGAATGGAGAACCTACTCTTAACGAAATTTAAAAAAGGTTTCCGACAGTGAGCTGATCTTACGCGGTAAGTTCCCTGAACGGGAATAATGACAAATACATATAGTAGACATTATAAGGACCATAAAGTCTTGAATTCGAGAGGTTATTTTACCATTATGTCTGGCACTTCAGCAATTTACAGATTAAGAAACATGTTTCATTCTCAAGCAGCGGTAAAACGCCACAGACCACATACATAAAGTCACCAATAGCAGTTATCAGCTCGCTTCTTAGGTGCTTAATACAACAATTAATCTATAATAAGCTAAACAGGAAATCATAAAACTAGAAGTGTTACTAAATCGCGTAATTCTCATATTGTAATCGAATTCAGAATCACGAAAACGCAATACATGCGAAACTGGCGTTACTAAATGTAGCATTTTAGCTGTATTGCTATGTTCAACCAGTATAACATTGGCAATTAATTGCCGCGATCACTTAAAATCATAATTTTGATGTCGAATTAAATGCAGAATCAGTTTAATGCAGAATTGACGATAACGCCATGCAGTGTCGATTATGTTGCCAAATTGCCGATGCTGAATGTAGGATGTGTATGTACTGTTGTGTGTTAGTACCATGAACCACCATGAACGCTACCACGATCGCTACCGTAAGTAAATTGCAATGTTTCAGTTTGCAGTGTCTATGGAAAGTAATATATCAACCCTGTTTAATCTGTTTATAAACTGTCCCACTTTTCTCATTTGAGGACGATATCGATGTCTCTTAGTAATAAATAGTTAATTTATCATTCATTTAAAGGGTGAAGGAAAAGATCAAGAAATCCTGCTGGTCTGAGTTCTATATAATTTGCATGGCATTGAACTTCAAGGAACTCCTCCCTACTAATGCTGCTCTTTAACATTGTTTTATAATAATTTATATGAATTTATTTTAACAAAGGACGCTAAAACCATTTTCTCTACGAGGGAAAACGACGTGTTTAGTGTTTGCTCATTATATTTACTAAGTAGATGCCATTTGCTCTTAACCTTCTTATCATGACGTTGGCGACGAGATAACGATCTTTGTATACGGCTCACAATGTTACACTGTCTGCCTTCTGAATAAGTAATGCATAATAAGCACCTTCTTATACCAAGTGTCTTTTATAATTTTGTTTTGGATATATTACTCATTCTTTTTGTTTCTATTTTTAGCTATGCGGATTGTTGTTTGTCTGAAATAACTTGAAATATAGCGCATAGAGAAGCGATCGCGTAGTAAACGCTATACTACGCGATAGGACGCTTCTTAACTAAACTAGTGATCTGTATAAATGGCTGGGTAAAACTGGATGCGGCAGGGTGAAGACCGGATGATATGGTGTAAAATGGGAGAGACTTTATACACATTGAATATGAGTAAGACAAAGATGTATAATATACATAATTTCGTCTGTTATGTATAGTTTTAACGTTATAAGGGAAGTGCCCATAATTGCCTTCTTGACATAGGTCCAGGCTCCAAGTTAACTATTTAGAATTTTGAGACTGTTAAACGCTTTCAGGCAGGTACAGTGCAATATTAATTATAAATTAGCATGCGACTATACAACTATAGGCCACATAGAACTACGTGGTTTAAAATAAGGAATATTTTAAATCAAAGAAGAACAATCACACTCCTCACCTAGTAAAACCCGACTATTGTAATACGAAAATAGGCAATATGTTTCGACACGTGTTTTACATCTATACGAGGCCGACGTGGCAGCTATTGAACATGAATAATGGATTGCCCCTAACAGGTAAATCAATTCTAAGGTCTTTCTCACCTTAAAATTTACATTAAAATAACATATAAATAGTTTTTAAATTAACCTAAATATAGAAAGGAAAAGTCAAACATGCATGATAAATGTTAGGAGCCATAATCAATGGCTCCTTGTAAGGCAATTGTTTCAAGGCTAAAATGTTTAAAGGTTGACATGTAATCTTCTGCGCGTTAATGGTAAACGTATATTTTAGACTATAGACCCGTGTAAATTCGAGTCAATAACAATTAGCGCATTGGTAATAGAAAACATTTTACTCGACAATTTGCAGACTTTGAAATCACAGTTTAATTTTAAGCATCTTTGATTTAAAATCGGTATATAAATAATATATTTAGGTAGAATCCAGAGGACTGATTAATTCTCGGAGATTATTTTTCCGTTAGGCTCAACTTTTTCTAGCTTGCTCAACTAGTTGTCATTATCATCGTTTACTTTGTTGGTAAAAGGGTCAATCAGTTTAGTTTGATGTTATCCAATTACCCCAGGATCAAACAGGTGAGCAAGTTAAAACATATGAACCTAATGAAAATAATACTCCAAAAATCAATCAGGTAAGCATCTTTGTTAAAAATTCTTACTAAGAAAGCATAAACGGGAATATGTTTAGGACAGTCGGAAAGTAAAGTGATACGTGAGCGTAGCTATCCTAGCTAGGTCGGAGACATTCTGAAAAAAGGTTAAATTAAAAGTATCCTAAACTGATGAGCATGCTTGAAGATTGTAATGCAAGTACGTACGCAAGTACTAATAGAAATATGCTGGGATTGTGGCAAATTAAAATCCCTACTTAACCTTCTGGGATTGCCTGCGTGCAGTAGAATATCAACAAAAATGTCACTGACAAGACTGTTTATATTCTCAGTGACAGTCAAGCTGCTCTTAAGGCTCTGAACTCCTGTAGGGTGGATTCCGGACTGGTCCTGAACTGTGTTAAAGCCCTTAACAAACTTGGCAGGTAAAACACCGTCAGGCTGGTGTGGGTTCTGGGGCATGCAGGTGTGCAGGGTCATGAGGAGGCTGACGAATTAATCAGGAAGGGCTCGGAGCAACTATTTGTTGGCCCCGAGCCATTTGTAGGACTCTCTGAGAGTACCGTCAAGACAGCTATGAATGCACATGGCAATGATAAACACAGGCGGGAGTGGATAGCCCTTAGGGGTCTGGAACACTCCAAGAAATTCATTGCAAACAGAGCCACAGGCTTCACCCGGAAGTTCTGCGGGTACAACAAGGGCCAAATACGCCTGCTCACAGGAGCGTTTACTGGTCACTTTGACACCAATAACTTCCTGTGCAGATTGAGTTTGGCAAACAATTTGATCTGCAGAGCCTGTGGTGAACGGGACGTGTCCATATTACACCTACTGTGTGAATGTGACGCGTTGGCTGGACTAAGGATGGCTCTGATGGGGTTGGCATATCCGAACCCTGAAGACTTCAGGCTTCTCCCTCTTAAGTGTACGCTGCGATTGATGCAGTACATTCATAGGGAGATAGCTAAGGGATAGATCTCGGGACCGACACAAGAGATCCCACTGGGTCGAAGTTTCGCAGGTCTGCACTGACTGGCCACCGTAACAAGATAAGATAAGATAACCTTCTGGGAAACAGGCATGAGTCAATACATATTATGTGTATAGTAGATTCAAATTAAGTTTGACATAGTAACAATACTAACCTAAAGATTTTGACTTTCATTAGTGTTACTTTGTGACCAAAATGAATAAATTATTTTTGACTGCCTGTCTTTTCTACTAGCACGCTATTCAACTCCATCATTCGGCGACAAATTACCTTAGAGTATCTAAATCTTAACTCAATAATAAAGCTGTAAATTTTCTGTTTTGCCGACTATAAGAGTGCCTGTTAGACCTCAACTAAAAATAGTCCAACCGTCAATTACGTCAAGGTGTATTGTGTCAAGTGGATTGACATCATCATGTACGTACTTGTGTCGTTATCTTCTAGCGATTATTATCAACGTATCATATGCAGGACTGCCAGATCGTATTATGTGACACAGATATGATATGACTGTCTTAGGTATAGCTGATTGCTTTATATAATTTTAATAAAAATCACATTAATTTAAAAATATTTGAACAATGCGAAATCAAAGTGCATTCCTTCAGTACTTTTGCTAATAACAAGCAGCTTTCTTTACTTAATCGAATATTTATATATGCCTCTGAGCCGATTCAAAGTAAAGAAATATTGTTCATGTTACAGGCTACGTCCCAAATCATAACCGTTTTATTACTTTGCTGCCTTAATTTTGTATAATTGCAGAGACCTATAATATTGGTATACAATGCGTTGGGTCTTTTAGCATTCTCGATAATCCTAACTAATATATTAAATGCGAGTTTGTTTGTTTGTTAAGCTTTTACGCCTTAACTATTCGACCGATCATCATGAAATTTCGCATACACGTTGTCAGGAGTTCAGAATAGGACATAGTAGGATACCTTTCATCAGGTCGCTGATGTAGTTTCAGTTTTTGCGACCCACCCACCATACAAAGCAGCGAGCTGGTACACCGTGGTGGTTTTAGTCGGTAGGCCCGAATTCTAGGGAGAGCCCGACATAACCATCTCGCCTAATCAAGTTAAAAAAATATACCTTTCACCATAAATATATATGTATATATTCTATCACATACACACAGCACCATCTAGCCCAAACAAAGCAGAGCTTGTACTATGGGTACTAGATAATGGATAAACATACATATAAAATTTTGTTTTTTAAATAAATACATATTATACATAGAAACACCCAGGCCAAGACAAACATCCATGTTCATGTACACAAATATATGACTTGTGCGGGAATCGATCCCGCAATCTCAGGCGTGGCAGTCGGTTACCTACACTAACTACTACGCCATCGAGGCAAGTAATGTTACCGAGCGAAGCCATGAACAGAAGCTAGTATATTGTAATTAAGAGAAACGTTCTGCCCCTACCTCATTGCAGTAGAATAGCATTGTAATGCTAAGTATCCATTGAATTGTTTGGTGTAGTACGAAACAGTTCAATAGGTACTTTCCATGCGTGCTTTATCTTCACGTACTGCAGCGTGGTTTCAAATTTGTTATCTCTCAACTATTATTTGCAAGATGCGTTTGTCGCAACTCTTTCTTAAAGCGCGCTATCCCACTACTGCCCGATACAGGACGGCTGCTGGATCCTTCCCCTTAGCCCAGTTTACTCCTCCTCACGCAACCTGCGTCTCATCAACAACTCGGAGGGATGCATATTGATACCAGGCTTAATGCGAACGTCCAGTCAACGTAGGCCACTGGGCGACGGAGCCCCCGACCTCAAACCGTCCGTAGTTCTCGACCTCCGAGTCGCCTGATTACGGGAGGCGCTACGCTCCCGGTCAACTCTTACCTACCTCTGTTGCTATAACAACTCATTATTCTGCGACCCAGTTTCCACTTTCAAATATTGTTTTGAGATTAACTTAGTTTCCATATTGTCATAGAATGTCAAGCGCCAATACAGGAAATAGTACAGTTTGCAGTTGCTTTTTATCGTGATGGCCTTATTTAGCTCGATTCATTTTCAACAATTTATTTTTATATCCATATGCCTATATATAGTAATAATAGATGCACGGAGGCCGTAGTGTTTTAAGTGATCGCCTGGCCTTGAATGATGAATGATATGCGTTTATATTAACAATGGTTTTCAATATACTTAACCTCACGATTTTATTCATAAATAGAATTTGTCTGCAATTTCACTTACGTATATATAGGCTAGGTTAGGTTAGATTAGAAACCGTACTTTTTCTGTACCCCTGACAACTTGAATGCGAAATTTCACGATGATCGGTCGAGTAGTTTAGACGTGGAACCGTAACAAACAAACTCACATTCGCATTTATAATATTGTATTAGTTAGGATTAGGATTAAAAGGGTGGGCAAATATGTATAACACCCACATTTGGCCAACTATGATTTTAAGTTCCACGTTATAGGGGGCAAGCCTTTTACCGTCTACCGGGCATATTTCCAGCCCTCGTGATGCCACTGCGAATTTCTTGACAGAAAACCTAATAACACTGCCCGACCAGGGCATTGAACCCGAGACCACATGCACAGCAATCGCATTCACTACCACAGCGCCACTAAAGCAATCATTAGTTTGGCGTGGTTTTCAAACTAAACCATAAAATTTACCGGTACTTCAACTTCGGTGTCAAGATCATATCAGACGTTATGTATTATAGAAATAATTGTCAAAAGCGCCTGTTGCACCTAAACCTGATCTCTCTCCGGTCGTGTTGGATTATCGTCCCATCGGATCATGAAAATTATGGAACAGAGAGTGTACTAGTGTTTGCGCACACACTTGTGCATGAGAATATCTCCTGCACAGATGGCCAGTCTGCGTTAAGATTGGCCGTAGTGACCGAATCTCGGTATGGAGGACATAGAATAGTATATTTTCAGTTAGTTATGTTGCAGATGGATACATAGCCATAGAAATATTCGCAGTATAGCATGTTTACTGTGCAGATAGCAACAAATAAACAACTTCATAAACTGATATACCTATAGTACCTACTGTTCTTTCATCGCGTGACATCTTTCGCGTGTTCTGTCCCTCTATTTACAAACGATTTATGGAGTGACATTTCAGAGATAATCAGATGGTTCTTTTATTGAATGTGCATGTGGGCTTAAAAGTGGCTTGCTATAATATCTTTTTACTTATATTCTGCCGAAATCGAAACTATACACGTAATATAGCATAGCATGATCACGTTATTCCAGTTTAGGTGCATGTACAAAATACAAGTCTCTAGCGCATGCCTTTATGCGCAAGTTACTTGCGCGGATTTCATGCGCTAGTTCTTCGTGCACTTCATGCGCTATTTATTTGGTCGTTTCATGCGCAAGCTACTCGCGCGGTCTTCTTGCGCAAGCTACTTGCTCGGGCTTTATGCATTAGCTATTCGCGCACTTCATACGCAAACAACTAGCGCGAGCTTAATGCACTTGTTACTCGCGCAATTCATACGCAAGTTACATGCGCGGGCTTCAAGTGCTGGTTATTTGTGCGGGCCTCATGTGCTAGTTACTTGTACGGGCTTCATGCGCAAACTACACGCGCGGACTTCATGCGCGACCTAATCATAAGGCATATGTCACGACGCGCGTCTGACGCGTCAGACATTTACATGACGCATATAAACTGCGTGAGTGTCTCAACTTGCCCATGTTACCCCGTCGTGTACAAGAGCCATTACGTATTACATAAAAGATAAAGTGGTTTGTTAAAGTTGCTATTATTCTGTAGTTAGTATAGTATTACTGTAAGAGCTCGGCTTCTGATAACATATCTTTAAAACAAATATTAATATTTTAAAATGCTCAGTTATGTCATTTTAACGTGTTTATTTAAAGCATGTATTTGTACTATTTCACGGTGAAAAGCAAGCGAGCGGATGTCGCGTTTATTTTTACAGATCTATATATTATGAAGAATAGGTAGCTTGTCATCCAATAGAGGTTATAAAAAAGAACGCCCGTATTAAGTTGAGTCCCTATGATTCGGGCTAGATTGAATCAGGTATACAAAGTATATTGGCGATCTTACCACATTTATTAAATAAAGTTGTACTACGCTAGTTTACGATCAGCACGAGATCGTATTAATAAGCAATTTTCTTCAACGTTCCAAAGCTGGAATCTATAAGCCTTTAAATAATTTATCCACATTCTGGAGGCGCTTTTCTCGGCAAAGCAATAATAAGTGGAATCGCCTCCATTTCGAAGCCAGCGAGCAATCTACTTTTATAAAATAACTTTACCGAGATATTGATATAAAGTACAAGCGCCTTTCATCTCGTTCTGTTAAGGAATATGGCTTCCAGTTTGCTTACGTACAATTTTCCTTGCTTATTCTAATTTACTTGAACTAAAGCTAATAAACATACAAACGTAGTATTACGCTTATAACCCTAAATGGGTAGGCAGTAATGTGCTACACGCATATTTCGCCAATATAGTCTATGGCGAATAGTACCATAATATCAGTTCTCCAGACCGAATTCTAGTCACGGCGGCCAATCTTAATGAGAACTGGTCATCTGCGCAGTAGATATTATAGTGCACAAGTATGTGCGCAAACACAAGTGCACTCTCTGTTCCCTATAACTCTCATGATTCAATGGGACGGTAACCCGACACGACCGAAGGTAGATCAGGCGCAGGACCAACGGCTTTACGTGCTTGCCCTCGCAAAGGACGGAGGTGGCTTACACCGCCAACTACCAAACTCCAAGCTGGTATTGAGATTTCTTAACAGAAAACCCAATAACATTTTGTCGAGCCTGTTGGAATGCTAGCATATAATGTAAATTCAATGTGTTTATTCTATTTGATAATTAGTAAAAATAGTAATAGGTAAAATATACTATAGTATTAAATGAAAATATAATATAATAATAATATCAGCCCTGTATTAAACTGTCCCACTGCTGGGCACGGGCCTCTTTTGAGTGTAAGAAGCGTTAGGCCATAGTCCACCGCGCTGGCCCAATGCGGGTTGGCAGACTTTACATATCTTTAAGAACATTATTGAGAACTCTTAGACATGCAGGTTTCCTCACGATGTTTTTCTTCGCCGTTAAAGCAAGCGATAATTAACTATTTAATACGCACATAACTACGAAAAGCCAGAGATGCGCGCCTTGGGATCGAACTCGAGACCTCTGCGTGGCAGTCCAATGGTTTCCCACTAGGCTATCGCTGGTGCAATCGTTGTTGTAGTCGATGAAAATATGACGTTAATAAATATTACTATATTATTCTTTCTACCTTTCAGGTAGATAGAATAATGAGTATACAAATTTAACTCATCGTTAGTTTTAATGGCAGTTAAAAATAGAGTAATTATCGTCAACGACTCGTTTAGACAATGTTCATTAACATAATTTTAACGAGTTACTCATTCAAATTATCGTAGTATGAGAATAACTTTGTTTGTTGTGTTTTAGCTAGAACAGAATAATATTCACCAAGCTCTTAGAACCACAACTTCATATAATTGTGTTTGGTTCGGAGTTAGAATTCCGTCGGTGCTAGTCTAGATATCTATATGCGAGTATACATAGACAATTGCGTTTGCTCTTTAAGATAATAAAATTAAATACAAAGGAACATTGTCAATGCGCTAAATTTTACGCGTAAAGTCAAAGTCAAAATTCATTTATTCATTTAGGTCACAAAGCGACACTTATGAACATACGTAATAGCACGTACATATAGCTACACAGCATAAACATTAAAGTAGGTGTTCCGAGTATGGTTGTTCCTAGTATTCTTGATTTAATAAAGCTCCTGCAGCATAGGGATTCAATCTAGGTCCAGGCTTTACCTTTCTCTTGTTAAAGACAAGCCAGTGGTACACATAAGGTTTTCGATTATGTCTGGTACTCTAACAATTGACAGGTAAATAATATATGAAAGTCATAGTTTCTATCTGCGGCTTAGCCTGCATAAATTTCACGGGACTGGATTACCGGTATGTAATATCCTACATGGTAATTCAGGATATGATTACGATATAAGATATTTCATACTGATGTGTACCAAATGCGATGTAATTCCGTGCACAGTTTCACACATGATTGTGTAATCAAGTTTGTGAAGATGTGTAAATACTATAAGAAATATCTGAACTCTTTACACCGTAACAAGTATACAAAATAACAGGTAAATAATAAGCTTTCATGTTATAATAATCAGAACAAAAATAACATAGCATTGTAGCATTGAAATCATAATTATTATGACATGACATGGTTTATTGTGAACCAAGGTTAGCATAATTGCCATGTTTACGATTTAAGATTTTATAATTATGAAAAATTTAGTTTTTAATATATAATTATATATTAAAATAGCTAAGTCTTCTTCTAGCCTTTATTATTCCCAAGTCACTTGGGATCGGCTTTTCTGTTCTAACTGGATTTGACTGGATATCAGTTTTTATACGGAGCGGCTGCCCCCTGACCTCCGCAACTCGAAGGCTAATGATACCATAAGGCTAGAGCAGTGTCAAGATATTATAGGGCACTGACTTCCCATTAACGACTGCCATAGATGTTCATGGCAGCCGGGACCGACGGCTTAAAGTACAAGACGAAGAACGGATTAAAATAAAAAATCTAAATGTTTTCATTAATTAAATATAGAATGTATGTAAGCCATTCTAATTTGTACGCCTTTCACGGTGTGGTATATAAATACTCTGGCAATATTTAGGTTAAACATGTACCTTATCTTCATGTTTCATAAATAAATTAATTTGAACTTGAATCACAGATCACAATCAACAGAGATCAAAGGTTTATACCATAGAAAGTTTATACCTACTCAGGGTCATAGGGATAAAAATATAATTTCAATCAAATTAAGGTCCTCTATACTAACTATCAGTCATGACGGCCAAACTGAACGGAGACTGACCAGTACGCGCGAGATATTATACTGCACAAATGTGAGCGCAATCCCTCTATCACTCTCATAATCCGATAGGACCGCAATCGACTGCTATTGCACAATACACATTCAATACCGCGGTTCAATGAAATTTTGTCGCCGGGAATAATAATATGTTCCATAAATAAGAATATATTTTTTATCATATTCTAAATCTTGATAAAAGTGTAATATTGTTTCCTTTGTTACGTTATCGTTCAATTAATTTCATCTACCGCAAGGTCGTAGGTATGATTAAAATGATTAAAATAACGAAATTACCTATAATGCTTTTAGTACATTAAACATGAATTCGTTGAAATATATCATCAAAACATTGTAGATCTTATCGTAATACAACCCCAATTTATGCTGACCCATGCCTCAACGAGTGGCCGAGATTAATTCAAATTATAAGACATACAATGATCGCTAAAATTAAATTAATGAATAATTAATAAATTTACTAAAATTCGATAAAAAGTCTAGTCAGTCTTAGCCTATGTCTTTCTCCAGATTTTAATCCATCTGCCTCTCTACCAAGTTTCATCCAAATCGGTTGAGTGATTTAGCCGTGAAGCCAATACTTAGACAAACAGAGTTTCTTTAAAAATTGTCTTTTTTTTATTTTTTTATTTTTATATTTTTTTATTTATAATATTAGTAAGGATTAGCAGCGATTATTATAATACATAACACTTCTTTCCTTATCATGTGCTTGTTGATCAAAACACATAAATGTCTTGAGTACCAAGGTCTTACAAAAATTATGTGAAGTCATGAGAACTAAATAAATGATTTAGAGTTTGTCCGCTAATTAGTCATGATAAAATAACTTCCGTCGAAAATACATTTATTTTGTTTAGTATATATTAAGGCATGTTGAGTTTTCGTGTAAATAAGTAATTAGAGTGAATGTCAAGGGACTTTATTAAGCGGACATTAGTTTTACTTGAATGTGTGGCTGCAATAAATTTAATGGCAAGAGAGGGCATCATTTACGTATGGCCCAGCTATATAGCCAAATAATAATTATGTTTGGACGTCTAACGCATTAAAATGTTATTTAGATGACCGAACAGCTACTTAAAATATTGCAGCCATATATTATTGTAAATATATTGCCTGTTTAGAATTCCCTTTTAGTTAAAAGGGAATTCTAAGCGGTTAAACGGACTAATCTTAGGGCAGACTTTTGAACCATAAGATAGTCCTTAACGGCAAAATAAATAAATGCTGTATGTGCCTATAAAGATAATACACACAGGCGTACATTAAGCTACTTATTTCTATTGTATGTATATTATATTGCGTAATTAATGCTGGCATGTTTTCTGAATAAATAAAAGAAAAATGATTGCTTAGCTAAACATGAAATTTGGTCTTAGCAGAAGATGTTATCACTGATATATGTACGCACTATAAAAGTTAATTTGGCTGGATGTTATACACCCATACTAATATTGCCAGACTGGCTCACTAATGAAAATTTCCTGACTGAACCAATAACGCTTTAACCGTCTATCGAAACGCAAGCGGAAGCTCACAACCAACAAGCGAACTCACGAACGCTTGTGACCCAGTTTACTGTTCAACATTTTGTGTACACCAAGAGTAAAGTAACATACATTGTACGTACCAAAATAGTGTTATCAATATGTAACTAAAGATTTAGACTGCCTCGGTAGCCAGCGGTAGTGAATGCGACTGCTGTCTCGGGATAGCATTTGAAACCAAGCAAAGTGCTACAAAATTTTTCTGTCAAGTAGTTTACCAGCTGTCACGAAGTTTGTTACTATGCACGGAAATTGGTAATATAGCGACAATTATAAGGGACCTTATCCTGCCCTTTGGCAGACGCACGCATACGAGCCACCAAGTGCGCGCCACTTTTACCCTTATTATACTAACCTTAACGCTTAAAACTGATTGTTTTTTCATAAGGTATTATGAAAATATAAACATACGATAAAATACACAGCTGCTTTCAGAGATATAGACGTGAGAGTGATTGAAAATAAATAAGTCAATATTTTACGAACGTGCTAGAGAGGTATGTTTGTGTGACTAAACTACAATAAATAATAATACCCGTCGTGTTTATAAACTGCCATACTACTGATCACGTATCTCCTTTGTTTGAGAAGGGTCACCACGCTGTGGACTAGTGCGGCTTGGCATACTTCACACATCTTCGATATTTTTAAAGTTTACAGTTTAGAATACAGCGGCCAAACTTATCAAAGACTAGCCATCTTTACAGGTTATGTTATAGTGCACAAGAATGTGCGGCAACATAAGTGCTCTCTCTCTCTCTTCCCGACTCTCATAATCCGATTGGACGGCAATCCGACACAATCAGTGGCAGATCAGGCGGATCAATGGCTTTACGTGCTTTCCGCGGAACAGAGGTGTGCAACCCCGCGAACTTTTAGACTCCTGACTACAATTAAGATTTTTTGGCAGAAACCCCAAAAAGATTTTGATGGCCCGACCCGAAATTAGTACCCAAAACAGTCGACGCATTCCCTTCGCATATAGCTTCATAAATTCAGAGGTGCGTACGATGTGATTCAACTTGAGACCTGTGTGTGGAAGTCCCATAGGTGGTTACTAGGCTACCACTACTAAAAAAAGTATTAACTATTTTATAATCCATTACGAGTTTCCATTACGCAGAAACAGGAAAAGCGCTTTCGAAGGACGTGCCTGTGGTACGTCATTGCGGCTGAAACTTTTCAATTAAAAAACATTTTATAGTACTGGTAAAAAGTATGTCCATTTGCGCGACCAACAACGCCTAATAGCTCCGCTTAATGAAAGAGGAAATTGTGTTTCGCTATTAGCTTGTTACGTAGTTATTCATGTCAATCTAAATGAACTTAGTAGATGTAGACATTTATAGTATACGTTTGAAAGCTAACTGTGAAAATGGTGCCTGAGAGCGGAAAGTAGGACAACTAAATTGTGGCCTCACTTTTTTTGTTTTTAGTCAAACTAGGTCATTACAGACAGTACAAAGCCTAAAAATGACCAACGACAATTAGAAAATTGTATTGCATTCGTTCGGTTACGGTATTGCATATTTTCTATACCAGACTACACACTTTAGATTTTTTTTTAATTGCAGTTAATTGATTTGATATGTAACTACTACGTACTAGAGGAGATAACACAACTTAATTGTTAGGAACATGCGTTAGAGTGCATGATGATCTACAGCTCACTTAGTGTGAGACATGGCGCTAGCTGCAACATGTTTGAGTGCAATATTATTTAAGCAGTATCGCATACATAAAGGTAAACTTTTAAATATTTTTATTTTGTAGTCAAACGTGTCTTTGCCTGGCTTAGGATAAGCGAAGTAGAGAGCTCGGACTCTTTAACTCTAAAGCGTGTCGTTATCAATCTTGTTGAATTTTTTACTCGCATATATAGTACATACTAAGTCAATGAGGCAAGAACAGAGACTAAGTCTTAACGCACGATGTCATAAAATTATGGAGGTAAGATGCCGTCATATTAAATTTACGTCAAGCAAGTGGGCAGACAGAATTTATTGCAGCAGTCTTTAATACTCTGTACTTGGAGCTAATATATAAGAAAATACAGGTCAGAAGCATTTTAATTTATTTAATATTTATGATCAAATGCGTACTGCATTTACAGTAACTAAGGCATGCAGTAAGACATTTATACACATATAAACTACTTATTATGTTAAAACTGTTAAAATATAGTAAGTAGTTACTCAATGATTATTGAACTTAACTAACTTAACTTATGTAAGAAGACATCATTCTTCTAACATTAATGAAGTAAGCAAGACGCATATGTACTCCCTATGGTTGATAAAGATTAACGAAAATTCAACACAGAACAGACGTTACTTGTACAGTGCCCTTGGGCGAATCAAGGAAAATATTTATAGGTAAAACGTCGACGTAATTCAGATGTTGCTTGTTGAACAACAGATGGATGATTGTGTGTATTTACTCAAAGTCATTGTACACTGTTCATACAAGTAAGTACTTTCTCGCGTCCTCGGTTCAATTTGAACTTAGAATAACAAAACATGTCATGCATAAGCAATCCTACGTCTAGTATGTACTACCTATCGTTAATTGGATATGTCGGACTTTATTTTCTTATTTTAACATGACAATTCCTGAAATATCAACCTGCCTCACGAGGCCTAAACAACGGACACAAAGAACACCCAGTCTTGGAATAATAACTCGAATTAGCTTTTCTTCCGTGTAAGGGTCATAATCCATAACACTCGCTCTGATTTTTGATAGTGTACGAGGCGAAGGGGTCACACAGACCACTACGTCATTCGTGTGACCAAAGTAAATATAAAAGTTTCCTTTTCATCGGTGATAATAAGCTTTTTTTAATATATTCTTAGATTATACGAGTCACAACTTCATTCGCGCGGACTGCAATTCAGCCTTGACGTAATTAACGTGGATCACACAATGCATACCCTCCGGTTCTTTTCAACAGAATTCTATGAAATGCGGCTCAGATTTTAAGCTAAGACCCAGCTATAAAACGATCAAAACCGCTTCAAAACGCCTTCTATGGACTTTGCGTGACACAGGAACAAACAGACAGATAGACAAAAAATCGAATTACTCTAAATATTCAAAAATATTTTTAACTAAAGCTTCATTCTCGATAATCTAGATTTTGTCAATAAATAACTATCGCTTGTGGAACATTACCTTAAATCTGGATGAAACCTTATGTCCTTTTCTGTCATATTCTGGAATATCGGTTTTGTAATAATTATCCGTATCAAATTAACTTTGAAGCTAAACTCAATGAACTATAGAAAGGGTAGATTCTCTCTGTTAACTTCATTAGTTCTGAATGAAATGCTGCTCTCCGTCTTCACGATCACATAAATATAATAAATCTCCGAGTAAATGAAATACGAATGTAAATGAAAGCAGGCTTCAGATATTACTCGTACAAATGAAGTAAAAATAAGATGGCCGACCGTTGTCTCCTTTATTGCATCATATCGTGATCTCAGAGGGTTATTTATCGTGGCCGTGTGTGTAATGCGCATATTCTGTAGATAATACTGAGCAGTAAACTCTGGGCTATTTTATTTATCAACGCTACTGTGGGATTACTGCCCACAGAGATTTTATAGATAAACGGCGGCTCGACCTCATGTACCTATTTATTACGATAAAGTCCTTTGAACTGTTTTATAAAATAATGAGTTGGTAGTTTGAGCGCTGTGCACATATTATGCTATACTTACATTTATGGCAATTCGCAACAGGTAAAGCTAGTTTTGGATGTGTTAACCAAATGTTATGCTTTTTAACAAGTGGTTTTCAATGTCTTATAATAACACTGACTGTCCTCCGGGGCTCCACAGACCATAAGCTTCCTCTAAAATTGAGCTAGCAAATGCGAAAATAATTTTCAAAGCCAGATATTTTCTGATATTAACAAAACACGAACAAACTTTTTTGCTTTTTTATATTATTTTAGTTTTGCCCGCGGCTTCACTTGCGTAGAAGTAGGTTAGGTTAAATTAGTCATGGTAGGTACTTTTTAAAAATAAAATATGTCCTATGTTACTCAGTGATAATATAGGTTTCTAATTGAGAAAGTATTTTTTTAAATCGGTTGAGTTGTTTTTGATATAAATACTTACAAAAAAACAAACACACAAAAAAAATCTAATCTTTACTCTTTATATTATTAATATACATAGATCGATATTTTAATAGTCAACGTACTATTTTTCCATAAGCATAAAATGTTATATTAACCATTTTAAATATTAAAATCCTATCTACCGGCTGCCTTATTAAATTAGTGAGCGCTATACAACTGCAAATCATAACGTCTCTAAAGGCCTGAAAATTTGATAGACTGAACTCCGTAGCCAGATCGAGCGTCTATAAATGGATTTAACCTAACCTAACTTATATATTTTGACGTTCATAATTGTTACTTTGTGACCTAAATGAATAAATGATTTTTGACTTGAGTTGACTTGTACCTAAATATTCTGCACTACGGATTCCCTGCAGCCCGAAATTTGAAACGACGACGGACAAAAACACCCAGACGCGACACTATAAACAATTTTAAGATTACATTGTTTCGTGCGGTTATAGTTCCCACAACATTCTGCACATAGCTAGTGACGAAGCGATTACTCGTTTCTAAAGTATAGTCGTTATATCGATATATATAAATATATATATATATAATATCAGCCCTGTTTTTAACAGGTTTCCTGTCCGATAAATCACATATGATTTATAACAATCGATTTTCTATTGTGTTTATTACGGGACAGCGAAAAGGTTAACCGTCCTCCTGGTGGGCGTGCTCCTCTTCTCACTTTTTAGTGTCAGACGGGCTAGGCTATAAAGGTCACCACGCTGACTACCTCTACAAATCTTTGAGAACATTATGTAGATCTCTCAGAAATGTAGGTTTCCCCAGGATGTTTTTCTTCATGGTTAAGCGAGCGATAATTAACTATTTAATACGCTTATAGCTTAGGATCGAACTCAAGAACTCTGGGTGGCAGTTCAAATCTCCCGCTAAGCTATCGCTGGTACCTTCTACATATATTTATAAACAGAACTACTCAATGTTGAGGGTACAGTACAATATAAATAAAAGCCTCCTGTTATTGAATTCCAGAGAAAAATCAATGACCAAATTAATCAGCTCCCAACCCGTATATGTAAAGTAATAGCAAAAACTATTTTCAATACGTATTTTGTGAGGATGATAAACGATATGCAAATATCAACCATATGGCCCGAGAAATAAGTGCCATAAACTAAAAATACGAGTTGAATATATCTAAACATTTCTAGTGCCCAAAACGTGAAATTGGAGTTTTCGTTTCGTCGCACAGGTAAATACACAGGTATATACAGTCAGACTTCCATATTCGTAACACAAATGGAAACTACATTTTTCATATCACGTAGATAAATCTACCTACAGATCATTTTACTAATAATGCTGGACATAAGTATACGGTCCAGCCTGCCTAAGGGCAATAAGTAATAAATCCAAGGCCTAAGGGCTCTTGCAAAATAGGACATTCATTACAAATATATTTTCTATACCCTATTTGAAAAAACTCTTGCTGATGAAAATGTGCAGAGAATTGGCGCAGGTATTACATTTATAACCTAATAATTAGCCCGAGCACAAAACTAATGCTTTGACGAATATAAAATTTATATATTTTCAATATATTATTAAGCTGGTGAGAATGTTGTATGATGGATGCGTTTATTACGCATGAAATTATTTAAGCTCTCTAACGCTCTAAATGTTGTGTAGTATTTTTTCTTCCTTGTCTTTTTTGGTGTACAAACAATTTATTACAAATCTTCGAGATATTGCTTTCAAACTATTATTATTATATTTATCTCTAATATAAACAGACGACAAAAAAGTAAGTACACTTCATCTATATACGTAAAGCAAAAACTTTGTACGCCTTTTTACGAAAATTGCGCGGTCGGAGTATGATATTTGGCACAGTTAAAGTTTATATGGAGAAGAAGGGGCGAATTTTAATATTTTTATAAAATATACATTAGAAATACGTTAAATTAATGAAAAAACACTACACGCACACAAACATGCATTTGACACACGCAGTCGAATCGCGTTCGTAGTATTTCGACATTGTTCGTCTGACGTCGTACAATTCTTTGTAACTATGGTTACCTATCTTATCTTATGTGGGGGCCAGTCAGTGCAGACCGGCGACACTTCGACCCAGTGAGATCTTTTGTGTCAACATTCTTCCAATAACGACTGCCATAGATTTCATGGCAGCCGGGACCGACGGCTTAACGTGCTCTCCGAGGCACGGAGCAGGCAATAATTGTCAATCAATACATAATTTCGAAAAGTCATATAACTTCCGAAAGTCAGTGGTGCGCGACGTGGGTTCGAACCCGAGACCATCTGCATTGCAGTCTGTTGCTCTCCCCACTGAGCTATCGCTGCTCTGCTATGGTTACCTATACCTTATTTATACCTAATAGAGTAAAACAGAAAACAAACTAGCAAGCTTAAGAATTTTGATCGAATGTTGACCACTAGGCAACCGCTAGTAAATATAGATTTCTATGTAAAGTCTCTAGCTACCAGTACGCCATATTTGTTTATATCTTATTAATTCTAAAGTCGGCCTCGATGGCGTAGTGGTTAGTGTAACCGACTGCCACGCCTGAGGTCGCGGGTTCGATTCCCGCACAAGTCAAACATTTGTGTGCATGAACATGGATGTTTGTCTTGGTCTGGGTGTTTTTATGTATAATATGTAAGTATTTACAAAAAAAAGTATATAAGTATGTTTATCCATTATCTAGTACCCATAGTACAAGCTCTGCTTAGTTTGTGCTAGACGGTATTGTGTGTATGTGATAGAATATTATTATTATTATTATTATTCTTTTGGTTTTATAATTTTCTAGTGTTACTTCTTAGCAGGGATAGCCTAGTGGAAGACTGTTGGACTGCTGAAATCTTGAGTTCGATCCCAGGGCGCGCATCTCTGACTTTTCGATGTTATGTGCGTATTAAATAGTCAATTATCACTCGTTTGACGGTGAAAGAAAACATCGTGAGGAAATCTGCATGTCTAAGAGTTCTGCATAATGATCTTTAAGATTGAATTCTGCCAACCCGCACTGGGCCAGCATGGTGGACTATAGCCTAACCCTTCACACATTGAGAAGAGGCCCATGCCCAGCAGTGGGTGAGTTTAACATAGTGGGCTGATATTATTGTAGTGTTAATACACCCTTCTATTACACATTATAAAGGAGTAGGTACCATCTTGTTTTATTGAAACCGGTTGGAGCGTTTAAGCTTTAGGTCGTAACGCAAAATAGCTCACTGTTCCATAATCGTAACTAACATCTGCGTAAAAAGCCTTACCCTTCGTTTACCTTCAGTAAGTATGGTAGGGTAAAAATAGACTTGTGTTCCACCGGCCCCACATGATTGTTATGAATACCTAGTGAGTTTCTCCACTCTAAATAAGGAATTGCCCTGCGAAGCAAAAAAAAATCGTACACGTTCCTATGTGAGTGAATTTGAATTCGTGTAATACATTTTATACGTGTGTTCTGGTTACTGTTGTATCTATAACTTCTTGAGTTTACGTACATGCAGATTCTCATGCTTATATCCCTGTGAAGGGTTAGGCAGAGGTGTCTTGGACCAACACTTCGAAATCTATGTTTTTAGGTGCTACGTAATAGGGTCGCTTACTGGTCATAGTCTTAAACTTCGTCTAGCTGAGAATATCTTGACGAAAAATTCAATAACACTTTTCCCGATCCGGATATCGATCCTGTGACCTCATGCTTAGCAGTCGCATACATCGCCGTTGCGTCAGCAAGGCAGTCCTAGATTACACGAGAAACACGTTGCGAAGATAAATGTGGTGAAAATTATAATAATATGTATTCGCGGCTAATATAAATTCTTAGTTCTAAACGGCCTTTTGAGTTCCTTGATTGAACCACATACATACCTTAAAAATCAGTGTAAACCACAAAAAAAATTTAACATCTAAAATCTATCGCACTATTGAACACAATAGTTTCTGTGTTTGTAAAAAACAGTGACAAAAGCCTTACAGCGTGTGTAGTCTTTAACAATATCTTCGGTTTACCTATTTTAGTAAACAATTTAATACTGATATAGGTAATATAACAATTATATAAAGTAAAAAAGCGACGGTTAATCCTATTCTACATCAACAATACACCATATAGTTTAAATATTAAGTGGTTCAAATAAATTAAACAAATCAAACCACCTGTAGAATGAATACTTCTATTTTATTCAACCTGTAGATACAAGGTGCACGCTGCACAAAGCAAGAAAGATTACCTTGTAAGTAATTACTTCTACAAAGGAACACTCCTTTACTCTTGACGTAGAGCTCTCCGACTCGTAGACTTTTAATCGTTTTAAAATGAGTACAAAAACATAAAAGAAGAATCAAACAACACTTTACTTATTCTACTTAAACTAAATGTTTTAGAAGCGATAAGTACTTATTAATATCGTGTTGTATCGTGTTTTCTAAGTGATTTCAATATTTTTACCCGGAACTGGCTCTCACTATCGTGATGCACATCAGCATCAGGCACAACATACATGATTTTGATGAGATTCACGCCTATTTCCCAGAGGAGTAGGCAGGGACTACGGATTTCCATTTGCTACGATCCTGACACACTTCTCTGGCTTCATTCACTTTCATCACATTCCTTATACACGCTCGCCGGTTTAAGGTGCTCTTACCCTTTGTCCAGTTTGGTGTGACTATTACATAATACTGTTATTAATAATGAAGCTGCTATTTATGTTTCTAATGAGCTATTATTATTAGTATATAACCTCTTTACACAGGGTCCACAGAATTGTATTAAGCTCACATTTTGTCAGCTATGATTTGATCTCACGCAATGGGACGTAAGTCTA